>PVIU01002691.1:0-164493 GCA_004026605.1 Ondatra zibethicus | reverse complement strand
GCATGGCCCAGATGTTTGTACAGGCGTGAAAGATGCAAAGCGAATGGGTTACAAAGCCTTCGGGGATTCCAGAAGCCACTCAGACCAGGCTCAGAGTCTTCGCAAGGAGAGGCTGTTGCACGAAGCTGTAAAGATGAAGACTGAATTGCCATGGAGATGCCAGGACCATGGGACATCCACTGAGGAAAGCTGCAGGCACGGGGTGAAACTGGCCCAGAAGAGAGGTCAGATATGCTTAGGTGGCAGAGCTAGGGAAGCAGGGTGGCCCATGGCTGTTGGTACACAGATAATTCCATCCTGAGTCCCAGATGCCAGATATGGATTTGCAGTGTTTGGTATTTCCTCACTGAATCTGAGTCTTGCTTCAGTCTGAACTTTCTTTGCTGTCTTCCAATTCCTCCCCTTTGAAATGAGAACATTCTTTCTGTGACACCACTAGAAATAATGTAACTCGGTATTTTTGGTTCTAATAGGGATTCATGGGAAGGAGACTGCCTGGGTCTCAGAAGAGACTTTGGGCTTTTGAGCAGTGTTTTAGATGTTTAAAGGCTATGAGGACTTTCAGAGATGGGCTAAATGCATCTTGCTTTATGAGATGGAAGGGAGACTTTCTGGGCCAGGTTGGGATGTTGCGAGTTAAGGTGATGCTTGTGTCAAGTTTGTGAGGGACGGGAGTCGCAACCGCTCAGTTCCATCATCATCTTGACTGCATTTAGAATCGCCATGGAAACGCACCCCTGAGTTTGTCACTTGGAGTGTTTCCAGAGAGGCTTCACTGATGAGGGAGCACCCATCTTGAATGTGAGCATCACCACTCCCTGGGCTGGGGTTCTGGGCTGAATGACAAGAAGAGAGGGAACAGAACACTAGCACTTATTTCCCTCACCTGCATCATGTTCCTGTCTCCATGTTCCTTCCTGGGCTGTGCCCTCAAACTGTGAGCAAGGGGCCAAAGGTGTGCAGACAGACTCACTCATGGTTGGCTCCCAGTCTCTTCCTTAGGTTGCTTTTGTTGGGCACTGGTCATGACAACAAGAAAGGATGCCAGGCTCTGGTCCCTATGCACACTGCTTCTTATCCTTGATTTGTTTGCTTGGGGGAGTTGGCCGTGATGGCAGTCACCTCTCACAGTAGGGCAGGTGATGTCTGACGGCTGCCTGAATGCTGTTACCCAATACATGGCACAAACAGCAGCTTTGGCTGTAGTCACAAATAAAACGAGGACATTTGCTCAACGGCAGCATCCACCGCGTAGGACTGTATCAGTGGGGAAGCTTCTTTTGTCTAGTGGCACTGCGGGCAGTGAGGTCCTTTGCGGGCAGTGAGGTCTCTGTGCATCTGTGGTACTAGGGTAGAGAACATAAGGCATGGCCAGTGTGTAACTGGGTTCTGGGCACTGGGTAGTGTCTGTGACTAGCTGTGTAACCAGCACTGCCTGACTTTTGGATTGTATACTATGTGCTCACCAGGGAGGAGTTAATAGGCACCAGCCTGCTATGCCCAGCCAGCCATAGCCTTGCCCTTTCTGTGCTGACCGCATCTCTCAATGCCATCGTTTTACCTTATGCTCGAGTCGCCCTGGTATGAATCTGCTCATTGTGACCCTGGGAAAAGCAGGCTATCCTACTATAGGACATCTTCACTGTGGCATGGTTTCCTCACGTCCTTGTTCTCAGGGGCATCCCTGCCGTTAAGTGACATGTGACCATATTGTCACCAACAATAACGCCAACACGTAGCTGGGAGCGTACCACACAGGGGACCTGATGCAAATAAAGTGGCAAGCTCCGGGGCCTGTGTCTCTAGAGGGCTGGGGATGGAGAGGGCCTGCGGTTGCCCCATGTCCTGCCAAGGTCCCAGTGGATACAACCACATCTCAGGGTCTCGGGGAAGGAGATGAGGCCGCTGAGGAGGAAAGCGACTTGTCCCAAGTGACAGGTTCCTAGTAAGCAGCAGACCCAGCCTGGGTTTTACTTTGTCACATGTGGAAGGGACATGAAGGTTGCATGGAGGCTCAGAGCAGGGTAGCCTGGGGCAAGTACCCAACCTCTCCTCTCAACATTCCTCATTTGCAGTTAGTCTCGGTCTTTCCTAGAGTCCCTGGTGGGCTGTGACTCTGGGTTCCATCTTGGCAGATGGTTCCAGGGGCTCCCACAGTGCTTTGGGGCAGAAGGCGGCCTGTCTCCTTTGTCTAGGATCCAGTAGTCAAGGGAGACTGGAAGCCAGCCATGAACGAGTTTGTCTGCACAGCTCTGGCTCCTGGTGTGGCTTGGGTAGGAAGGACTAGGCAAGGGTACCTCTCAGCCTCTGAAGTTGGGGTCTGCTTTTTCTCTACACAAACAGTACTGCTGTGATCAATATGGCAGAGGCATCATCTTTTAATTAATCATTTAATTACCAGCTGTGTGACCTCAAAAGAGATACTTAACCTCTCTGATCCTCCCTAGCCTTTGCTATATACAACGAATACCTTGCTCTTGGTGGGCTGGTAAGACTCAGCCTAAGGGGTGTGAACCCAGGTTCTGGACATCAGCATTTACTTTCATTGCTCTGCTCCAGAGGAACTGAGGCCTGCCTGGTAAATCAGCAAGGAAACCCCTGACAGGGCTTGTGGGTGTCTCTAGGCCCTTGCCCTCCCTCAGTCTTCCACTCCACACCCCACCAGCTTTTTGGAAGCGTAGAATCTTCACATATGTGAGCCACTGTGGCTGACCAGTTGTCAGTTGACGGGCCAGTGGTCAGTCCGTGGCTCGCTCTCTACTGGGAGTCTCCCCAGAATAGAATTCAAGCCCTTTGCTCCGTAAGCTGTACAGAAACACTGTGTGTGTGTGTGTGTGTGTGTGTGTGTGTGTGTGTGTGTGTGTGTGTGTGTGTTGAAGGTCTCTGGAGAGCCCAAGTCAACAGTCTAGGGTGATAAAGAAACTTAGAACCCCTGGGGTCCCTGTGCTTAAGCCATTGAATCCTGGAGAGCCTGCATCCCTGTGCCTGGGCAGAGTCATCCAGAAGCCTGCAAGACTGAGTTTGCCAGAGCCTTACACTATTTTGACTGGCAGTAAGCATGGGGCAAGCTGGGAAACTGAGGTCTAGAAGGCAGAGAGACATGCCCCCATTCCAGGGCCTTCTACTCTGCCAAGAGTAGCAGCCTGGAGAGAGTGGTGGTCCCAGCTGTGTGATTCTATGTAAGTCACTTAACATCTCTGGGCTCGCTCTGTTCTCTAACAGGAAGGACCTCAGAAGTGACTTCCGAGACAACTATAAAGATTTGAGGGGCATCTGAGTGGTACTGGAGTGTGGGTAACGCACCCTACCTGGTTTCCAGTTAAACAGACACACTATTGCACCCACCCTTTCAGCTAACCCTAGAAGGCAATTTTCAGTCCCAACAAGCAGGTCAGAGAGAGAGGCAGAGTGTCAGCTTGTGACGTGAAATTACACAGACAAACCAAGGCTCCTGTTCTGTCCAAGGATGCCTTGCTTGGCCCTTGGACACTTGACAACTGGCTTGTGCTACAAAGTCCGTCACACTAACCGTCCAATACGGAGACCCCTCCCCCACGAAGGGATAGCCCAGGCCAATGGGAGTCCTCAGATGGCTCCTCCTACCCAGTATCTGAGCTGTGTTGCCTGGGGCCAGTTAGACCATTTCTCTGAGCCCCCTTCCCACAACCCAAACACAAGGTTAGCCCTGGCCCTGCTCCCTGTACTTCTCAAGGACACTTGGTGAGCCAGGAAGGTTTCTGTTTATGCCAGGGCCATAATGAGCCTCATGTTGGCACCAGGGTTTCAGGTCTGCTGAGGAGAGTCAGGGCTGGGTGGAAGTCAGGCCTGTGGCTTGGGTTTTCATCCAGCCAATTGATATATACCCTGTTCATTTTTGCAGCCTCTGGTTTATGTCTATGATGCTTCCATGGGAAGACGAGGTGAGTTGTGAGGGCCACCAGCTGTGGAGAATCCAAACCCAAGTGGACCAAATGGGGGAGTTTGTCACTGCCCATATAAACCAATGTCGCCAAGGCCTGGGCTGGCCTCTCCCTCTGTCAGCACGAGCTCTTCCTGTCATGAATGAGCTCTCTCTGGGTCGCCAGCTAGCACAGGGATCAGAGCATCACTGAAGCCCACACCTTGGCTTGTCACCTCTATTGTCAGCTTGTCACCTAGGAAGCTGTTTGTGAGGACGGGCTGTAACATCACCTCCCCTGGACGTGTTACAATTTTGTGTGCCTTCTACCCTGAGAATGGAGCCTGATGCTTCCTGGGTGTATGTTGGGAGGGGGCGGTGAATTATTAGTGAAGGCACAGATGGGGAAACTGAGGCATGACACTAACCCCCCCAGGGCTCTTATTTTCCAGTTTTGGGCAGTGAAGTGGGTGACCTATCCCCTGGTTCCTTCTTGACACTAGAGGCAGACAGGCCCTGGTAGCCTGATGTCTTACATAGCAGAATCTGACTTAGGCAACTCAGTAAATTGGGAGCCCGAGGGCCCTTTCTACTGCCTCTCATGGTGGCAGGCCTTTGTCTTCCCAAGATAAACACCAGACCAGGCCCTACTCCACTCCGCAGGCTAGACCACAGGTCTGCAAAGCAGGGGGGTAGCAGGTCAGAGCTGTGCTGGCTCAGTTTTGTTGCAATGGGACAGATGAGCTATCAGGCAAAATGTCTTCAGAAGCCACAGGCACGAGCCCTTCTTGGGTACCCTGGTTAGAAAGCTATGCTTGGCCTACCACCAGCATCCCTTTGTACCATCATGGTCAGTGACAGACAGACATCCAACAGTCTTCTGGGGTTCCTCTGCTCAGGCCTCACAGGCTGTCATAATGGTATCTTCAAGTGGAACCCAGGCCCTGGCACTTAGAGGATCCTGTCTCCTACTGAGACCAGAGTGCCCTCAGCCTCGCCCTTCCTTGCCCGGAGCACCTCATCAGCACCCCAACCCCTTCCACACTGGAGCTCTAGGAATAGCCTTTTTCTAAGGGCTCAAGGGGTACAGTCATACAGTCATCACACCTCGTAAGTTCCTCATCCTGCCCTCAACATTCTTTTTAATGTCTGCAGCTTCCTCCCTCTCTGCCTTGCTGTAGACCAGCTGCTGGGGCCATTTTGAACCTGGGTGAGCTACAAGTGCCTGCCTTAGCTGGGAGAAATGCGAGCTGTCCTGCCTCACCTCCTTCAGAATTAGCAGGGGAAGTGGTTATGGCAGCTGCAGTCAAGAGGGAGCAGGCTAGGAGAGAGGGGAGGATCGGGATCTCTGAGGAGTTCCAGTGTAGACAGTCAGGCCTTTGGTCATTCTGCAGAGCATGTGGTCTGGGAGGTTTTCTGAACCCCTGGGCCAGTTCCCCAAGTCTGAGCTCCCAAGTCACCAAGATGACTGTGGCACATGTATCCTGCTCAGTTCAGTATGTCTGACCTGGTTAGTTAGCTAGATGTACCTCCCTGACATGTGCAGTGAGGCCCAGGGCACATGCAGCCTGGAAGCCCCGTTGGAGAGCCTGGCTCAGGGCTGATAACATAGCTGGCTTTCTAAGCCCCTGAGCAGCCTGGCTTTGGCAGGCCTGCTCCTACAGCAAGGGAAGGCTGAGGCTATACTGTGTTCTGTAGCTCCAGAAGATCCTGGGAAACACGCAGCTGTGGGTAGCTGGTCTCACCTTCTGACCAAGACAGAAGGGCAGCAGTGGTCAATAGCCTTTGCCTGGGTGACTTTTACCTCGGGGGCCCATATCTCCTACCAGGCAGTCTTCCAGGGTACCTCCAAGTACTTGTTTTAGCAAAGGTCTCTCATTCTTTGTGAATAAGCAAGCTAGCAGAATACCCAATGCAAGCAAACTAGCCTGCATCCCCAATGCAAGGATTGGAAAGTCCCATGGCCCAGCATGTATCTGAAGACAGAGCTGAGGCCTGGTACAGCCTTAATCCTTACTTGGGGGATCAGGGACCTCTAGACTTCTTGAGCCCTGCTCTACGTGTATTGTACACTGGAGAATTGGGGCCCAAGTTTAGAACCCTAAATGCTTGAAGAGCTAACGGTCCCTGGAAGGTGGGGGCCACTCCCTGAAGGAAGTCTGGGAAGGGCATGTCACAGCTGGGGAGTCAGCTGGCTCTTGCCCCCTGGGGCTGTGCCTCCCCCTCAGCCTTCCCCAGGAGGATTCCAGAGAGATCAGGGTGGGAAGCCTTATGCCCCCAACTTCTAATTAAATGGCAACGATTTTGACGTGGCAGGTGATCTTCTCGGGAAGCCTGGCTTTAAATTTAGCTTCCTCCCCAGCCAGCCCTTTGAAAAGGCTGCACTCGCAGAGAGAGCATGAGTCATCGCCAGGCCGGCCCGCCTGCCGGTCGCCTGCCTGCCCGGTGAGCAGTTGCTTTTGCGGGGGAGCAGGCCTCCCGAAGGTTGAGAAATAGTAAATAAGGCTGGGGGGTGAGGGTGGTGCTGGGGTTCAGAGCAGGGCTCCCCACTGCAGGTGCCGAGATGGGGTGAGAGCAGCTGCTTGGTCAGCTCTGAAGACACCAAACCCACCTCCCTGCTGGACTCCTGGTGGAGGAGGGGACTCCGCACAGATGCATTGATGGCCCTATAGATGACCAGTGGGCTGCCTGCCTCTCCTTGTCCTCCCTGCTCTGCAGATTCAAAGGGAAAGAAAGCTGGTAATCACTTCCTTCCCCCTTGGCACCCCAGCCCCATTCCTAAGTCTGTTGTTGGTCCTTCAAGGGCTGGCGAGATGGCTCAATGGGTAAAAGCCTTCCTACCAAGCCAAACAGACCTGAGTTTAATCCCTGGGACCCACATAGTGGGAGGAGAGAATTGATTCCTGAAAGTCCTCCTCTGACATCCACATGCACACCATGGCACTTGAGAGAGTGTGTGTGTGTGTGTGTGTGTGTGTGTGTGTGCATGCACACACGCACAAAATAAGTCAATAAAATGAAATAAAATGAAGAGAAATGGAGGCCAGGTTGTGGCTCAGTTGGTAGAGCATGTGCCTAAGCACACACATTTAGATTCCATCCCAGCAACACACACTGTGCATAGTGGTGCATGCCTGCAGTCCTAGCCCTTGGGGAGTGAAAACAGAAAGGATCAGGAAGTCCAAAGTCACCCTTGGAAGTCTGAGACCAGCCTGGGCTATTTGGGACCCTGTCTAAAAGAAGGAAAAAGAAAAGAAGAAATAGGTTTGCATGCAGTGGGGTTAAAGATGCTGAGACAGGAAGTTGACAGGGATTGTTGGGGGGAGCCCCTGGTGCAGGCTGAAGCAATACAGCCGCCAGTGACGGATACAGGGGTCACCTGGACTGAAGGTGCAGGAAGGGCGCTCTCCTGAAGCCCCCAGGAAAATATGGCCCCTCAGATACACTTTGGTCCAAGACCAGCAGAACTTTTCAGAACTGTAGGGAATGAAATAGATGTGTGACATGTTAAGCTGCTTTGTGTGTGGTCATTGTTATAGTAACCACAAGGTCCTGGGATGCAGAGGCAAGAGACAGTCAAATGGGATGGGGCCAGGCAGAGGACAAAACCTCTTTCTCTCTAAAGGACAAGAGGACACTGGCAGGACCTACTAAGTCAGTGCTAGCTTGTTGAGATACAGGGCTGATGTGATGTGGTCTGTCATTAATCTTCCCACTGGTCCTGGTGGTTATTCTCCTTCACAGATGAAGAAATAAGGCTCAGGGAGACTAAGGGATTTTGTTCAAGGTAGGGAAACTTGTGTAACAGGGCGGAGGGGGGGGGAAGGGACCTCACTGTGCCCATGATGGCCTCAGTGTAGCTGGCACAGGCTGACTGCAGAGGAAGTGGTCAAGGGGTAAAGACAGGAGCCTGGGTTGTGTCCTGTTGAACTGGGCTGGCAAGAGGCTGGACATCAGCTGTCACAAGCAACCTGTGAGGTTCAGAGCAGTGAGTCCCACATATCTTCAGGTAACTACACTCACTGCAACATGAGCCTGTTCCACATCAATGTGGGAGGCAGGAAGAGGGCACCTCCATACACAGATTGCTTTCATCCCAGACAGACTGCCCCCCCACAGGCATGCCATACCTGGGGACCAAATGGAAGTGTCTGGCAAAGTGAGATGCCCCATTCATCCCACCCACCCCGAGTGCCCAAATATCTGTTTACACATCCCCCCAGGTACCATCTACACCACGATACACTCACCTCACCCAACACACACCACACATGTACACATAAAAAATATGTTACATCTAGCCCCCTGTACATACTACATGCACCATACACAAATTGCATCAACCTAACACCGCACCACACCACATATGCAAATACCCTACACCATACCATATAACACATATATATACAGTCACAGCACACACAACATATACTGAACAATACCCACACCTAACACACATGTATCACATATCACCCATGAGCATCCCACACAGTGTATCACATGCTCCCCCTGCTCTCCCTACATGCCCTGCTCCCTTGCTGTACACATGGGAGTGCCTCTGGTCTCAGCCTCCATTACTGAAAGCTTGAGGCCAGGGTCTCAATGGAGCCAGGGAGCTCAAATCCTACGTAGTCCTGTGGCTTACCAGGACCTGCAGTTGCCTCAATCCTGCTGGTCCCCATGCTGATATGGAATGTCAGAGAGCTCAAAAGGCCTCCTGTTGTCTTCGACCTCATTGAAGTAGGGTCTTCCTCAACTTCCTCTTTGGGAGGAGAAGTTTGTGCCAGCCAAGTGCTATGGCATCAAAAAAGAATACAGAGTTACTTTGGTTTGTATCCAAAACCCTGAGTGCTAGGGAGTCCTTCCCTTCCGTGCCCTTTCATTACCAAGCAGGCTTCGCCTCCCAGGCCCTATCCAGAGCCTGACCTCACCTAGCCTGGGCAGCTTTGGTGCCCTGGCCATTGGCTGGGGCAGTTCCCATGGGCAGCCCTGGTCTCAGGTAGGCCCAGTGGGTCAGTCCTGGCTATATCCACGAAGAGAACAAGGGCATGGATGGAATCCAAGGCCTTCGCTGATACAGGCTTGGGTGAGAGACAGTACTGGCCCTTCCCATCTGGCACCTCTTGGGGTCCCCTAGCCTCAAAAGCAGAAGTGCCGGGCAGGTTCCAGCATGCCATGAGGTTCTTTCTAGAGTCTGGAGAAAGTTCAGTCTGTTCCACAGTGGAGGGGGAAGGGTCTGTTCTGGAAGAATCTCTCTACTGGGAGAGAAGAGTGAGGTTCTTGGGCTTCACTTTGGGCCCCTTTCACCCCTTGTCGACTGTGTGGCTCTGAGGTACTATCCTCACCTCTCTGAGCCTGTGTGTTTGTCTGTCAGTATAGGGGAAAGGGACCACACAGTGAGGTGGCAAGAAGTAAACTCAAGGCAGGTAGCGCTCAGCCTAGTTTTACTTGAGATTTCACTGAGGTCTCAAAAATCAAAGGTGACCCCGAAATGTGGGTGACAGCACCCTGAAGGGACGGATCTTGGAATCTGCTTTCCCAGGTACTCAAGGATATTCTTCTTCCGCAAATAGTGAAGACGTCCCATCCTGGATGTCCCCTGAGAGGAAATTCAGGGTCACCATGAGCAACCCACAGGACTTTCTGAGGCTGTCCAGGCAGTGGGAAAATATAGGCCCAGGAGCTTGAGCACCTCCTTGCCCTTCAGGTCGGAGATGAAATGCGGGTGAAGCCAGTCTAGGGATGTTCTGGGGAGAGATATGCGGTGAAGGCTTAGACCCAAGTCTAGAAGACTAGAGAAGCAGGGCTTTCACCCAAGGAAATTCAAACCAAGGTCTGCCCCTGACTGCCTGGCTCAGGCGTGGTTGGTAAGATAAACCTCTCAGCCCGAGGCTGGAGCTGTGCACAAAGTAGATGGGGCAGAAGGCCACTGGCTGCCCAGGCGAGGGTCTGTCCTCCAAAGAGAAGAGGCTGGATCCTTGCAGGCAATTGCTGATACCAGAGTCTTTCGGAGTCTTTCTTGGAGCAGGTATGGAGCTGAGGAGCAGGTGGGAAGGAGGAGATGAGGGGAATATCGAGGAGAAGCCTCTGGTGAAGGTTGGGGAGGGGGGAGGAGGGAAGGGAGAAGAAGGAAGAAACTGGAGGAGGGGGGGAGACGGAGTGGGCAAGGAAAAAGTAGAAAGCTAGGAAGAAAGCTAAGGGATGAGAGAGATAAAAGAAAGGGGAAGGTGAGGAGAAAGAGCCAGAAGAGAGAGATGGAGAAAAAAAACAAAGGCGGAGGGAGAGCAAGGTGGAGAAGGGAAGAGCGGATGGGGGGTGAGGAAAGGAGGGAGGGAGGGAAGGAGGGAGGGAGAGAGAGAGAGAGAGAGAGAGAGAGAGAGAGAGAGAGAGAGAGAGAGAGAGAGAGAGAGAGAGAGAGAGAGAGAGAGAGAGAGAGAGAGAGAGAGAGAGAGGAAGAGAGAGAGAGAGAGAGAGAGGAAGAGAGGCAGAGACGCAGAGAGGTAGAGAAGCAGAGAGAGGCAGCAAGCGGAGCGCAGGCCGAGACGGCTCAGGGCAGCAGAGGGCGCGGCGGCCGGGCTGAACGCTGCGCGGGACGCGCGTGGGGCGCAGCGGGCGGAGCGCGGCCGGAGCCCCGGAGCCCCACACGCCCGCAGCCTGGCAGACAACTGTTGCGGCGGCGCGCGTGGGCAGCCCCGAGCCCCTGCAGGCGGCTCCCGCGGGCGCCGGCTCCCGGCTGCATAGCAAGGAGCGACCGGCGCGGGCACTAGGTGAGCTGGGCGCGGGGTTGCGGGGTCCACGCGCGGCTGCGGGGAGCGGGCGAGACCGTGTCAGGGGCATCAGGGGCGCTGGGGCGGGGCGAAGTGGTGGTCGCCGGATCCGGGCAACCGTCCCAGACCGCAGCGGGGCCGGACTGGGAGTCGCCGCGGAGCGCGGACGGCTGGGGACCCAGTGCGCGTGGGGCAGGGCTATGGAGCCGCGCTGGAATCCGCTTGGTTGCCAGGGGTCCATTCTTGGCGACACCGGGGACCCCTAGACTGAGCTGCCGCCGCCTCCCAGGGCCGGATCGATAGTAATCCCGCGCCCGGGGCTGGGTGGTCCGGCAGCGGCCTCCGAAAAGCTCATTAGCACCAGCCGTTGTCATAGCAACGAGACCCCAGCGTCTTTGGGTTCTATTTATTCTAATTATTATTATCACTATTAGTATTAGTATTTCTTATCCAGCCAGAGGGAAAAAGAAAGGAAGGGGGGGCAGCGCATCCTGGCGCCTCCAACTGTTCTCCTTGGAAGGAGCAGCGCCGACTGCCTGATGGGCCAAGCGGAGTCTGATTCTTGTCGGGGTCCCCCAGGCTATGGTCCCGGGTGGGTGCCAAAGTGGGTTCCTACTACCCCATCCAGACCCCTGGGGCCATGGAGGGATGGGGAACCATAGTTACATAATGTGTCCCGAGAGCATTTATATGTAAGAATCCCTCCCCCCAGACTTTTCTGTTTTCTGGTAACCTGGGTTTAGTGGGTGCTCCTTCCCCGGGAACCCCGGCCCAGCATAGGAAGAGAAAAATGCCTTGCGTGGGAAACTCCAGGGACCTCTCTTGAGGCTGTGTGACCTTGAGCCGGGCTCTCAACTCCTCTGAGACCATCTCCTCCTCATCCGTAAGATAGAAGGGGAGTGGTTCCCATCTGCAGCAGCTGCTGGAACCACCAAGAAAGCAAGCCTGGTGAAGTTCGTGTGAATACCGATGCTATGTGCCCCCAGGCCAGTCTTTGAACCTGTTTCCCCATACTGTCTAAGATGCCTCAGTCACGGACACTCGATGATTCTAAATATTGTTCCCGATCCTGTAAGTTGGGCTCCACCCAGAGCCAGGCAACCCAGAACTTTACCCCCTCTGTCCCTCTTTGTTCTCTTGCATGATTCCAATTGCCTAAAGGTGCTTGGGAACCTTTGAAAGTGTCTACTGTCCGCTGTGGGGGCTGATTAAAATGTCCGTTGGAACCACACTCTGAAGCCAGACTTTGGTTCCTGTCAACCCAAGTTGGTCAGGGCTTCCCAGAACTAAGGTCTCCCCCAAGTGCTGAGACCTCCGTAGGGCAATCTTTCTTTCTTCCACACAGGGCTGTTTGCTGGGCCTGTCCTGGTGGAGGGAGAATACGGAAAAGAGCCAGCCAGAAAGTTTTGCTGCCCAGCAGCCCCTGAACCTCCCGGCTCAAGCTAAGCCAAACGCACCCGATCAGGGTCTTTTTAATTTTGTTTTAGCTTAGTTTTTTGTTTTGTTGAACCATGATTTCACGGTGTAGCCCAGGATGGCTTGGAGCTCGTGCTTTAGCTCAGGATGGCTTCAAATTCATTGCAATCTTTCTTCTTCAGCCTCAAAAGGGCTGGGATTACAGGCGAGAGCTGCCCGCCAGCCAGTGTGTATGGGGGTGGAGTGGGGGTGGGGCGGTGGTGTTAACCTCACAGGCAGTCTGGGTTCCTGCCTGACTCAGACCTCTCTCAGGGCAGCCACAGAACTGATAGATGGGAGGGAGGGAGGGAGAAAGGGAGAAAGGGAGGGAGAAATACTAATAAGAGCAGCCACCCTGCTGTCCTGGGCCATCCAGGCTTGTTGGGGCAGCTGGGCTGGAAGAAGGGGCATGGTTGGGTGTGAGGACAATTCTGCTTGCTCAGCCCTTTACGGAGGCCAGAGAAAAGAAAGCGATTGGGACCTGTCCAAAAGGAAAGCAGCTGAGGGCCACTCCCTGCTCACCTGCTGTCCTTCGTCAGTGGCCCCGTGCCTGGGCCTCGCGCTCTTGATGGCTCTGGAGGAAGCAGCTGAGGAGAGTCCCTGATGAGCCATTTGACAGTGGGGCACAAGAGGTGGGCACACAGGAGAGGGGAGGGTTGAGGGAGCCGTTGTTCAGCTAGAGGGAGAAAGATGAACTCGCCACAAGCAAACTTGTAGACGGTGGGGAAGGGAAAGGCCCTCCTTAATCAGGGAGGACTGGGAGACCACACTGCAGGATAGGGAGGACAGACGAGGTGACACAGCAGGGCCCTAGGAACGGACACCCCTATCTTCAGCCTGAGAGTGGAGATAGGGGATGAGTGGGAGGAGGGATCAGTGAGGAGCAAAGCTTCTAGGTCTCAGGGCTTTCAGAGGGTAGCCCTGCAGAGAGATGGGCTGAGGAAGGACCGTGCCCCTCTAACACAAATGCAGCCCTTTCTGGCCCTTTCCCAGTGGCCTGATGCCTGGGGCCTGGCTTCTGGGAGAAGGTGGCAGGTGGACTCCAGGCTTGGCTGTGTCAGCGGCCTGCGCCTGCAGGAAGGGACTTCGCTGACACAGACTCTAAGCTGCGCCTGCAGTGATGGGATTCCGTGAGGCAGGCGGCGACAGGGAGGGCCATTGTTCAGAGCAATGCCCAGCTTTGTACGAGTGTCTTACGTCTTACGGACTCTCACCTGAGCTCCCGAGGGAACATTTGCTGATTCTTCTGTACAAATGGGGGGATCTGGAGTGGAAAGGCTGCTAATCAGAGTCCACCTAGCACCCTGCTACTGAGGACCAGGCTACATTGCCTGGAACCCAGCCTTTGACCCTGGGGAGAGGAAGGAGTTGATTCTGCAGACTGTGTAGTGACCGCTGGGAGTCTGCTCACCAATGTTGCTCTATTTGCTTTCCTTGTGATGGTCTCAGAATAGGGCTCCTTCCTGGAGGTGCTCCTCCTCTGTTAATGCATCCTCCATTGCTATGGCAATCCCTAAGCAATGTGGGGCCTTATTTCCCAGCCCCTGTCCTATGCCGTGGTTTCTAGAAGCTTGGCACTACTAGAAGGTTGTCTTGCCTCTTCTGGGTCACACCTCCTTGGTGTGGTGTGTCCCCTGCCTTGTAGGTGCTGCCCTACTGGCCTGTCTTTTCCTTCTCCGTGTTCCAGTCCTTCCCTCCTTCCAGCAACCCCATTACATTCCAGGGCTCCTTGCTGTGGCTACTTTTAGATATCACCCCTCCACTGGGAAGGTGGCAGGGATTCTTAGGCCTGCTCAGACTTACCCCTAGGAAGCCCCATCTTGATCCAACCAGGGCCAAGTTCTCATTCAGCCTGGGCTGTCTGAACAGGCCATCACCATCTGGGCCTTGGCTGTCCAGCTGCCCTGGTCCTGCTGATGTTGCCCCCATAGACATACACCTCAGTCTACTCCCTCCCTTTGAGGGTAATCAGTGTCCTTCTCTGGGTATCTTGACTTAGTCTATCCCTGGCATGTTGGAACTACCTTGCCTTGGAAAGTGCTGGGGGCACTGACCTGGGAGTAGGGGTGCAAATGCATTAAAAAGATGGATGGACTTTCTCTACACTCCCCCCCCAGGCCAATTCTTGAGAGTCACGTCTGGAATCCCTTCCCTGGCCATGTGAACACTCATCCATTTGTATTTATTTTCAAAGTAAGCCTCAATGAATAGGGATAAAGGTCCACATGTGCCAGCATTCTGCCCTCACCCACTTATGGGGGCTCTGAGCATCACCTCCTCATGTCTGCACGGCTGAGCCAGAAGATATGGGTACGCACACCTTGGAGAATAGAGAAACCATCCTTGCACATACCAAATGACACCCATTCAACAGTGAATTAAGTTCTGTGAGCCCTGGGAGAGAGAAAAAAATATTTTTTGTTGTTCACACTTCCCTGGAAAACAAGAGCAATCGTGGTCTTTTAAAAGCCAGCTCCATAATCTGCTTATTCCTGCCTGGCAGGCCTCTTAGGAACAGGCAGAGGGAAAGCTGGAGGTGGGACATAGCTGCTCTGGCTGAGAGCCTTGCACCGGGATGCAGGGCTGGGAAAGTTCAACTCCTGTGCCAGGTTCTGGAGCTCCTGGATGTGCGAGGGGCTTGTGATAAAATGTCACTTTCTCAGACATCAGCACAAATTAAAGGCAGATCCCTTCCAGCTTTCCGTCCGCCCGTGCTTCAGCAGCAATGGGGCCGGCTTCACGGAGGCTTGCTGGGAACCTGCAGCTGGAATCCAGCTGAGAACCAGCGTAGTTAGCGTTCATTCACTCCCAACTCCCAGAGCACCTTGCAAGCCAGGCTCAGAGCGGCAGAGAGAATCTGACCCACTCGCCCTGCTGTGCTGCACAGACTGGATGCAGGAATACAGAGGTACCCGAGAGGGGCCGGGAGGGCTGTTGGAAAAGGGGCGCTTCAGCCGGTGTCTTGAAGGGCATGCAGGAGTGATGCCCAGCAGAGGAGGCAGATGACATTTCTAGAAGAGATGTTCTATGTCCCATAGAAGCCTGGCCCCAAAGTGACATCTTCAGGCTTGAATACATTTCCTTTGTTACAATCTAGCCTGACATGTGTTTGTCTCCTAGCCCTTTGTGCCCATTGTCACCTGTCACCCTTAGATGGCCTGAAGCAGGTTTCTGATTCTCTCAGGAGAGCTGAGCCCTGAGAGCAGGAAGGATGGTGGCCAGTCACAGACAGATGCGGCCGTGACCCTGGACTGAGTGGGCTCTGTGAGGGTGGGGAGCAGGCATGGAGCTGTTTTTGAAACTCAACACTAAACTGAAGAGCTTCAGACACTGCCTCTGAAGCCCTGAGCTGCGGCAGGGACTGGACTTAGGGATGTGGGGTCTGGGGCTGCCGCACTCGTGCTCTGAGCCCCACTCTCTGCACACCTGGAACAGGCTTTTTGGGTCTGCAGGCAGGGTGGCACCATCACTGTCGGCACAGCAGGAAGCCCACGGCCCAATCACCTTGTCTGTGCCACTGTGATGTTTAGATAGTTTGGGATTCTGGGAGCAGGTCCGGGATGTGGCATTGCTGGGTGTAACTGCCTGGAATCGGAGCCCTTTTGGGACTGAGCCCAGCTGCTGTGCTGGGGCCCGTCTCCAAGGCAACGAGTCCTGGGAGTCATGGAGGCTATACTGGGCTCCATTCTGGACAAGTCTCTCTTCTGCATGCTGCTCACTGGGATACCCTGGGAAAGTTATGCAGCCCTGCAACCTCAGTTTCCCCACCTGCAAAATGGGTGGCTATTTAGAATGCATTTGTTGCTGCCTTCAGCACCCAGCCAGCTCTCTCAGAAGCCACATTCTGTGATGTAAACTCCCACTCTGTTGCCATTGCTGCCTCAACATTGAGGAGACCAGAGACAAGCAAGCACATGGTGTCCCAGCCCCTGCAGCAGGGGTAGCCACAATGGTAGTTGTCATTGGAATTTCAGGAAAGGATGCCAAAGTCCAATGCCCCAGCACCATGGCAACTGCTGAACAGGGGGTGAGGAGGCAGTGATGGACTGGCCCTCTGTTCCACCCCACTCCTGTCAGCCAGCCAGGGGCCTTGAGCATCCTTCTGAGCCCCAGGATAGTAATGTCAGGTATATCTGGATAAGCAGAGTGACAATTGTCACATGAGTGCAGAGAGGATGGAGGCAGGAACTGTCGCGTTCTGAGAACCCCACCAGCTCCATCAATGGCTCCATTGTCCACCCCAGCTCTGACTCCTCTCTGACCCTCAGTTTCCCCATCTCAGAGGTCGTATGGGATTTAAGCGAGACTGGTGCATAGAAAATGCTCAATGCATGCTTTCATAGGATGCCACAGATACCACAGAGACCAGGGCATGGCTAGCCTTCTCTATTCGGGGTGGAGGCCTCTTACCCCCACTTAGGCCTAGCATGTTGGACAGGTTTGCTTTAACTGAAGAGAGAGATGGCCAAGTGAATGAGTGAGTGGATGGATGGATGGATGGATTAATGAATGAATTGATTAGTTAATCATGGCAGGGTAAGCACCACAGCTTCATGTCAGGGCAGCCCAGGGAAACTTCAAAAGACTAATGCAGAGGCGACACCCTTCTGTCTCTCTCCCTGCCACTATTTGTTTATGGGGTTGGTGGCCTAACCTGGGGCCCAGGCTCCTTGATGTCCCAGCATTTAGTCCTGCAGCTGGGCAGAGCCAAATTCTTCAGCCTGAACTCCCAGTCTCCCTGGAGTGTCTCTGACTCTTCCTTCCCCATCATGCAAGAGGCCACCCTCGTTCGGTCATTGCTCAGAACCCTGGGAGCAGTGAGAGTGTGTTTGAAAGGCACCTGCCACCTGTAAGGGGCACGACGGGCCTGGGGTCAGAGCTGCAGTGGTGGGAGGGTTTGGAGCCCAGGAGCATCACGGCGTAGCAGTGAGTACCACGCAGTCCTCGGTGCCAGTTCTTGTAAAGAGCCCAGGGCACAGAACAGAGAAGGGATAACAAAAGCCAGAGGTGCTGAAAAGTAGCCCCAAGTCTGGGCAACTTTGCCAGCTTCCCTGGAGCCCCGGTGGCTGGGAGACACCCTTCACCTCCTGACCACAGCTCCATTCTGCTACTCCGCAACAGAACCTGCCTTCAGGTTCATGGCCAGTCCCAGCAGAGGGTCTTCCTAATGCATGACTCACCAGAGTCTGAGGCAGGAGAATGCCTTGGTCAGCAGATGAGGGAAGGGAGGATGGTCTCTGTCTTGGGCCCACTCTCAGCATGGCAGCCTCACCTGGTACCCTTTCCCTCTCTACCTCAGTTTACTTCTTTGTAAAGTGGGTCCATATCAGGTGACTGAGGGCTCATGAATCTTTCCTCACCTCCTGTTTGTTACCTAACTGCCTGGCCATTCTGGGGAAGGGATGGCCCGTAGGAGAGGTGCAGAACCCTTCTTTTGGTGGTCTGGTTTCATCTAGGGCATGAGATGAGCGAGGAAGGGCTAGAAGCCTGGCTTCCATGGCTGGAAGCAACACAGGGAAGCAGGACTGGAAGGATCAGTTGTCCCGTGTGTCTGACCTCTAGTACTTGTCCAGCAGGGTCAGAGCCTCTAGTAGAGCTTGGACAGTCACCTGCTGTGCCCTTTGGGCGTGACCGCTTTGGAAGGAGATGCACAGATATTGGGAATGACAGATATGGAGCAACTCTATCTGGCAGGGGTGGGGGCATCCAGGAGGCCAGCCTGGAGGAGGTTATAACCCAGATGCTGGAGGGGATAGAGAGGTGAAAGGGCAAGAGTAGAGCATTGAAGAAGGAGTCTGAGACACTCCCCACGTTGCGGCCTGTCTGTCCCAAAGCGTTCATGGAGAGCTGAGTGGAAGCAGAGGTCATAGACTCCCTACCCGGCCCACTCAGATCAGCTTGGCGTTCTCATTTCATCTTAGAATGACTTAGAATGACAATAAGTGCAATGAATGTCACCACCACCCACTGCAGTGCCCAAGGCAGACATTACTAATCAACTCACGCTAGCAGGACAGGTGACCCAGTCCTCTGTGCAATATGGTCTTATAAGCCCCCGAAAGGGCGTATAACTACCCTGCCTGCTGTGAGCAATGGGATCACAGAGCTGATGTAGTTCTTTGATAACTGTGACTCAGTTTGATGCCTACAGTACTCTCCTGGACAAGGGAATGGGAAGGGGGCTCCATGGTCCCAGGGTACCTGGAGGATCCTGTCCTTCCTAGGGAAGCAGAGATATTCCACCAAGGACATCATGTCATTCTGGATCCCTAGTCAGGGATGCCTCTGTGGAGCCCAGAACCCTTCCTTCTGGAGCCAGTCCCTCACCTGTCGCCGGCAGGTCCCAGGTCCCAGGATGAGCCCAGGACAGCCTTGGCTGTCTATCTAAACCCTGGCTAAAAGAGAAGGAGAGAATGTCACCAGGAGAAAGACCAGCCCAAGGCGTGCGACTTCTCTCCTGAAATCCAAACAATCGGACAATCTGTTCGGGATCGATTTAGAAGCAGCAGAGTGAAAAAAAAAATCAGCAAATACAGTGTGAAAGCTATTTTCTCTCTCTCCGCGCGGCTGGGAAGCGGCTGGGCTGGAGTTTATTTGTAACCTGACCAAGGCTAGCCAGGCCTACCCCCTCCCCACAGTCCACTCCTGCCCTCCCTGCCCACCTCCTCTACACCCACTTCCAGCTGGACACCTGGGGGCTTGCTGAACGGCATCACCCTGCTTCAGCCTCGGAGAGTCAACATTGGCAGAGATCACAGAGACAGCCATGGTGGGCTCTGTGTTCCCCAGGCACCTTGTGGGTAGTGGGGGGGGGCTCTCAGGAAAAGCACTGGACCAAGACCCTGCACACCAAGATGTCCTCAATATTGGTTTGGCATGTATCCCCAGGCTCTAGGAGGGGGGCATATGTAGCAGCTGTCCAGTAAGCAGTTCAAATCAGAATGGTAAGTAGAAGGACAAGGGGCGGCAAGGAGCAGCAAAAATGAGGCTTTGACTCAAGTGTCCTGCTCCTGGTCACACTGCTCTCGGTGGGGATGGCACCGAAGCCTGACTGGTCTCCACAGCCTTGTCCCTGGGGTCAGGAGGTAGGCCTGGAGAATTTGGAGCCTCCATGTCAGTGAGCACCTTCTTTCCCAGGCGTGCAGAGTTTCCCACTCTTCATTACCCCACAGCTGGAACCTGAGCCACAAGCTAATTATTTTAAATTTAAATAATTGA
This sequence comes from Ondatra zibethicus, assembly GCA_004026605.1. Classification (NCBI taxonomy): domain Eukaryota; kingdom Metazoa; phylum Chordata; class Mammalia; order Rodentia; family Cricetidae; genus Ondatra; species Ondatra zibethicus. Next base: position 145,155 of record PVIU01002691.1, on the reverse strand, counting down.
ATACAGAGTTAGGGCAGAGTCAGAGAGGGACCAGGCCAGAAAGCTGACACTTCCCTGGGGGCCTGAGTGGCCCCAGGCGGGAGTGTCAGGGACTGTAGGGAGCTGATGTCTGCAGGTGTCTATAGGCACCTCTGGGCAATGGGAAGGCTGGTGGTTCAAATGTTCCTGCTCTTTCTTTGGTCACAGATATGAGAGGGGACTCTTGGTGACTGTAGCTAACCAGGTTCAGAGACTGGCAGCTTTTTTCCCTAAACCCCATTTTCTCCCTGAAGTCCAAGGCAAAGAGCCAAGGCTCAGAAAGGTTCTGGGCTGTGGAGACCAGACAAGTTCAGTCTAAGTGCCTTGTGAGCAGCTGCTGTGTGTTCTTAGGCAGGCAAATTATCTCTCTGGGTTTAGTTTTCTGTTCTGAAAACTCAGAGCAGAGGCCTCTCCTCTTTTGAATATTTAAGCTGCTGAGGTTTGTGGAGCTTGGTGCACAGTAGGTGCTTGGTGCACAGTCTTTCCTTTCTGGTTCCACTGTGGGAAGCAGATCAGCCTCTATTTCGGCTCCTACTCTGTGGATTCCAGTCCCCAGGTGACAATGAGATCAATGTCAGAGCACAAGGGAACTCCTGAATCCCAAGCATCTTGATTACCCACCCTGAGCCACGCAGGAGCCCCATAGATGGGGCTGGATTGGCTGCAGGCAGTGTAAAGACAGACCGGGGGCAGGAAGACTGAGACGGCTCCAGTTCCCATCTGCTGCGTGTGACCTGCCACAAGGTGCATGTCCCCTGCAAGTGACAATGCCTCAGACCAGACTGGGTCCTCCTCTGAGGCTGGCCACTCCTTACCGTCCCTGAGCACACAGAGAGGACAGGCAGGGAGAGGGACAGCTCTAAGGTCAAAGATTCATCCTCAAGCCTCCCATGTCCCTCAAAGAGGGCTCCCTACTTTAAGGGTAAGTACTTCACACTTGTAGGGTTTCTCTCCCAGATTGGCCTCACTTTATCTTCAGTGACTGTAGCTGTGGCCGCCCTCTGCAGGAACCCACCCACCCACCCAGTTCTTCCCTGTTGCTGGAAGAACTCCTTGGGTTTTTGCAAACCAAGCTCTTTCACAACAGCCTCTGATGTTACCTCCCCAGTGGAAGAAAGTTCTGAGCCCACAGTACCCCAAAGTGGTGCTAATTAGACCTCCAGAATGCTGTTTATCCAGACATCAACTGAGGTCACAAAGACACGGCAATTTCCTCTCCATAACCAGATACCTTCCAGTTGGAAAAAGTCAAGTCTCCTAGGGTGGGCCAGGGGGACATGGTGCCTCTGAGTATGTGTGATGAGACTCTGCCCCCCAGGTCCCCACCCAGGGTGAGATCCCAAAGTGAACGTTTGTTCTAGTTTGCTTCTATTGCTGTGATAAAAAAAACCACTGAGCTAAACCAATATGAAGAAGTGCTGCGTTTGATTCCCGCACCCTGGGTCACACTCCACCACCCCCATGTCCTCTACCACCTCCTCCACCTCTTCCTCCATCTCCTCCACCACCTCCCCCTCCACCTCCTTCACCACCTCCACCACTGACAGAGGTCAGAACAGGAAGTCAAGGCAGGAACCGGGAAACAGGAGCTGAAGCAGAGGCCATGGAGGAGCGCTGCTTATTGGCTTACTCCTCAAGGCTAGCTTACCCAGCTTTCTTAGAGGACCCAGGACCACCTTGTCCAGGGGAGGTACTGCCCACAGTGAACTAGTGCCTCAATCACCATTCAAGAAAATGTACCACACACGCCCACAGGCCAGTCTGATGGAGGCCTTTGCCTAGCTGATGTTCTCAGATAACTTCAGCTTGTGTGGAGTTGATGAAAAACTAACAGGTACAACTTCTAAGTTCCCCTAAAGTTAGCTCCTTACCCCCGCAAAGGAAGTTCCCCAGGTCGGTCCCCCAAGGTGATTGCCCCTGAGCTGGGAGGGTTGGTGGGCAGTCCCTCCATCATCACCCTCTTGGCATCTTGGGCAGTGGATGGAGGGGTATATCGGGTACCCACAGACAGAAGCACTGAGAGTCTAGTCTTGTTCCAATGTGGTCAGATCTCTAGTCTCCCTTTGGGCAGGGGGTAGGGATTGAAGAGAACGGTAAGGGGAGGTAGGAAGTGATTCTCTCTCTCTCTCTCTCTCTCTCTCTCTCTCTCTCTCTCTCTCTCTCTCTCTCTCTGCTCTGAGGGGACCAGAGGAGGGACACCTGGGTCAGGAGCCCTGGGGTCCGACCTGGGAGAAGGCACAAAGCCCTTGGGACTCAGGTATCTCTCACTGCCAGGCAAGATGATCAGGGGTTTGGTCCACTTCTGAGGAATGCTGTGACCCCATGACCTCAGGAATGCCTGGGTAAGAAGGAGTGAGGGCCCCACGTGGTCAGCTCAGACAGGACACTGTGTCTTAACTGGTGTCTGGTTTGGGGTGGGGGTGTCCTTGACCTCCTTTGCACCCCCCATTCCTTTCAGCACAGTGATTTGCCCTGGGGTGAAAGGCAAGTTGGGGAGGTGACATCGAAGATAGAGGAGTTTGGCGGTCTGACTGCTGAGAGATTCTGATTGGGGGCTTGACACATTTGGAGTGGCAGGGGCCTCAAGATTGCAAGCCAGCAGGGAGAAACTTGCCTGCTCAGGTATGCTCACCAAGGGGATCAGGAGCCACTCACTCCTTGCAGTCTTTAGAAGTGTTTGGTCCTATCCGTGTCCAGCCATGCCTCTGAGGAGACATCCTGGATGGCAGCTAATGAGAACAGGTAGGTCTGGCCTACTGAGGCCAGTAACCAGGTCACAGGTCATTCTTGGGGCCATTGCCACTGTTGGGAGGAACATCCAAGTCTTGCCTGGCTCACAGTGACAGCTTTAGTGCCAATTATGGGGAGCGGGGGCTCATTAGTCCCAGTCATGGACCAAGTTGGGGACAGATGTGTGAGTGGCCACAGTCCTCCAGGCCGCCTGAGAGGCTGACTGTGACTGTCAGGGAGGGGGTACTCTGCCATCTCTGTGGCGGTCCTATTTGCATGAATTTGAAGTTGATTGGCCTAGAGGCAACTTCATTTGATCACAGATGACAAGCTTCTGGTTGGAACAGCAGCTGCCGTCAATTAGCTGCCTTGGTGACTTGGTTTGTTATAGTTGGCACTGCCACCCCTTCACACACTCCCTTCTTCTCGCTCCCTCGATTCAGCATGGTCCCCCCAGGGTACTCCCAGATTAGGGCAGCTCAACCCTGCAGACACCTGAGCTGTTACCACGAAGCCAGGCTCCCAGGCAGGAGTGGGGTAACCCAGAGTCTGTAATTCCAGTCAGCTCCTGGGAGAGGGGTGGCCTGAGGGCTTGCAGACTTGGCTTGACGGTTTGTGTTAATAAAGCTTTATTGAACACAGCCTCTGCCTTTCCCTAGCTCTGTCTTAGAACAGCGATATTGCCTTCCTAACCTGCCACAGTCACCTGCAACAGTCACACCCAGGCTGTGTCTGGGGATCTGCTCTCTGCTCTGCAGCAAAACACCTGAGACAATCCACTTACACCAAGGAAAGATTATTTGGGCTCATTGTTTGAACTGCTAGCCCATGGTCAGTTGGCCCTATTGCTCTGGGACTCTAGTAAGGCAGAGCATTGCGGTAATAATGTAGAGTGAACTCCTTTATCTCCTCATTGGGAACAAAAGGCAGTAAGAGGAAGGAAAGGGGCTGGGGCCTCAGCACCCCCTTCAAGCATGCCCCCAGGTCCCCCTTCAAGCATGCCCCCAGCGGCTGGAGGACTTCTCACTAGACTCAGCGAGAACTGACCACCACCTTCCAATAGTACCAAGAAGGAGATAAAACTCTGAAGTGTATGGACATTAAACTGTGGAACCCAAGCATCATCCCATTAGACAGACAGGAACACAGAAGCTGGGAGAGGCTCCTGATTTGCCCAGGGTCCCATGCTGGAAAACCATGCCTATTGTCATCCTTGGCACACTTCCCTCGCCCCAGAACATCACCCAGCTAGTTGGCCCATCTAACACTTAACTCTTCCCATTCTGAATCCAAAACAAAGGCCTCTGCCAGGAATAGTGCCCCCTTCAGGCAGGTCTTAGAATAATTTCCTTGATCCCCCTTGGGCTGTGGTCATGTGAACCTCTGAAGACCCAAAGGAGGCTATTCTTTTTCCCCTCTCCCACCATCTGCAGAACTGGATTTCTGCTCCCAGCATCTGTTAGGGTGTCTGCCCACTTGGTCTGTGAATTCTCGGGGACCAACAAGGAGACCAAAGCACAGGCCTATCCCTTCCCCAGCACCGGAGGAACTATTCACCCTAAGAAATCAGGTGTTCCTTAGCCATGCAGTGGGGCTGGGTCAGAGGTGACCTGGGCTCTGAGAGTGGAATTCCCCAGGTTAGACCAAAGCGCTGAGATGTGAGGACATCTGTGACTGTTGGTCCCAGTTGACAGATGAGGGAACTGAGCATGGAGTCTCTGACCAAAAAGTCTCCCAAGGGACAGGGTCCTGGGGCTCACGTGAAGGATACTGGGGATCATGGGGTAGAAGGGGAGTTCCTCCTGGGGTCAGAGCCTGGACCCCAGGAAGCACAGCCCCCAGCTGGATTCCAGGGTTCCCTGTGTGCCTCAGCTCTCTGCAGGCATGGGCTTGCCTGTCACTCTTGAGACATATGTATAATTTATTTTTGAGTGTGTGTGTGTGTGCACATCTGCGTGTGCGTGCATACATGTGCGTGTGTGTGTGTTCATGTGTGTGTGTTCATGTGTGTGTGTGTGTGTGTGTAGGTAGAGTTTAACATTGGTATCTTTTGAATCTTCCTCAATTGCTTTTCCCTCTCATGATTTGAGGCAGGGTCACTCACTGACTCAGCCTAGTGCTCACCAATGCAGCTACACTGGTCACTGAGCTCCAGGGGTCCACCCATCTCTGCCTCCTCAGTGTTGGGATGACAGGCACCCACTACTGCTCTTGGCCTTTTAACATGGGTGCTGGGGATCCAAAATCAGGTTCTCGTGCTTGTGTGACAAAGCACTTTTCCCACTGAGCTGTCTCCCTGGCCCCCATCTTTTTTTTATGTAGGACTTTTCTATATTGCTCTATATTTTATTTGAGGGACCCAGACCATGGAATCAGAGCTGTTGCTGCCCCGGCTTCCAGCTTTCTCCCATCTACATCCATGCGGTGCCTTCAATAGTGTCCTGTTTGCTGTTGGTCAGTGATGTAGTAAATATTCCTGTCTGTCTGTCTGTCATCACCAGGGCCAGGTGCTGGTTCCTTGGGTCCCCATAGCGTCCCTCATTCTCCCCCGTGGGCCTTGCCAAATCTGGATGTGTTTTAATACATCCAGTAGATATGCATTTTATAGCTCTCTTCAGCCTTGTAAAAAGAGTGTCGATCTGAATTCAATCTTGGAAATAGAAGGATCTCCCTTGGCTTTGCATGGCTAAGGTGGCCTGGGATATCTGATGTGACCATTCCTTTTTTGACAGCTGAGGAAGCTCCGGCATTTGGCCGTCTTGAGACAACGTTTTTCATCTTTTTCCCTTTGGGCTATTTCTAGGTCTCTCTCATAAACAGTGCCACTGTGAGATCATTCTAGAACTTGGTGCCCTTGGGTCTCTCACTGCTTGGCTTAGAAGGGGGTGTAAGCCACACTCCTTAGACCTGGTGTCTGGGTAGGTAGAGGGGAAGGACCCAGGATGTGCTACAGTGAGCCTCCCTGACAGGCCCCTCCTGGTGCTCTTTGCTCAGCTGGCATGTAGCTGGTTTCCGTGTAGCTCTGCCTCTACCAAGGCAGGGTCAGGGGAGAAGACCCTAGGTGGTACCAACTTTGTACCACGATGACCCTCAGGAGGGCAGTGACAAAACTAGCCAGGTGGCTCAAGTTCAGAAAGGCAGTGACAAAACTAGCCAGGTGGCTCAAGTTCATGGCTAAGAAGTGGCAGAGTGGAGACTTGAACCTGCGTTCAGACTCCCAGTTTAGATCCCTTCCTGCTCCCTGTCAGCTACCTTGGTTTGTGTCTCAGCTTTGTCACAGGATAACTGGGCACATTAGTTCCACCCTGTGCCCTCACTTGTACACCAAGAATCACCATAGCACCCCTAACCTCAAGGATGACGTAACCTCCCAGCCCCTACCACAAGGCAGTCATGTGGCATGTGCCCTGCATGGCACCCAGCCTCTGGGCTGCCAGGGTCCATCTGGATTATGGCTAGATAAGGGCAAACAAACCCATGTGTGCTGCCTGCCAAGAAGGATAAAAAAGGTTTATCTCTGGCCTGGCTCAGGAGGGTAAATTCCGGGGGCAGCGGGCGGGAGCTCAGGGAGCTCGCCTCCTTTATGCCAGGCTCTTAATGCCACCCAGAAGCTGAAGTGCAGGCTGCTGTAGGGATGCCAGGCAGTCCAAGGCAGGCAGGGGGGGCTGAGCCACACAGATCCAGTGTGGGAGGTGCTGTGAGGTGGGGCAGCCAGGAACAGGGTTGATGTGGAAATTGGGGTGGAGGGTCCAGGGTTGTGTCCAGCCTGAAGTATCTCAAAGAGCAGGGAATGGTGGTTCTCCCTGCAGAGAGGCCCCACAAAAGCCCTTCAGGCCTGCCCATGTCCTAGCTCTTTAACTCCTTGCTGTGTGACTTTGGGCTAGTGCTGACCCTCTCTGTGCCTCCATGTCCTTATAACAAGAGCCTTGAAAGATGGCTGGGAAGAGAGAGTTAGATGAGAGACCAGGACCTGCTGTGTGCTGAGAGCTGCAGAACTGAGGTAGGGAGAAGTTGGGTGCTCCAGGGACTAGCAGGACATGACCTCTCCTGGGCAATGGGTTGAAGAGCAGAATATGATGCCAGCCATCTTGAAATCAGGACAGGAATTTGGCCAAGCCGGTATGGAGTTAACCAGTGATGACCTGCCCCCTCCCCGGGTTCCTGAGATACGTATGCCCTCCTCGCTGATGCCGGAGCTTGTTATGCCCTGCACACCTCAGGGCAAGGAGGGCGCAGGAGAGATCCGCACAGTGACACCCTGCCTTCCACTACCTCCTCCCAGTCAAGACTCAGTGGGTTCATTTGCGTGCTGAGCCCCAGGCAAAAGGCCCCCAGAATCCTGCCACAGCTGGGACATTTTGCAGGATTGTCTCGTTCTGCTCATCTGAGAACTGGGACTCTCACTGGGTGCTGAAAGGGCCTCCTGGGACAGTGAGCCCAGGGTCTGGGTGGAGGGGGCTCACTGGTGACATGTTCCTAGCTTCTGTAGCCCCAGTAGCAGCCAGACTCCTTTCAGCAAACACAGGGTGGGTGGGGTGGCAGGCTGGCGGGCTGGAGGCCTCTTTTGCCTATACAAGGCCCGACCCAGCTTCTCGCCTTTCTTGGGTTTAGGGCTGATGGCTACTGAGAGCCAGGAAAGAGGGCAGCGGCTGCAGAGGGATTACAGTACATGCAGGTGTCTCTGGCCCCTGCCTCACAGAACTCTGAAAATAGGGGATGCCTTGTGGAAGTTTCCAGGAAAAGGTGAAGATGGCCGGGGCCAGGCAGAAGCTCCCCAGGGGTGCACAGACAGCTGGCTCATGACCTGTCCATGTCCTAGGTCTGCCACCCCTTGCTGTGTGACTTTGGGCTAGTGCTGACCCTCTCTGTGCCTCTGTGTCCTTATGAAAGAGCCTAGCGTGAAAGGTGGCTGGGAAGAGAGAGCTAGGTGAGGGACCGGGGCCTGGCGTGTGCTGAGAGCTACAGGCCTGAGGTGGGCAGGGTAAGTTGTGTTCTCCACTGATCTATGGACCAGCAGGACATGCCGGGGCGGCGGCGGGGAGGGTGGGGGAGGGAACCAGGTGCTGATCCAGGCCTTCCCATTTCTTCAGCTTCTGAAAAGTTGGCTGGCATTAGGAGCTCTGACCCTGGTGACAGCTGGTTTTGGACACAGGTGCTGTTCCGTGAGGGTCCCCTCCCAACCCAGTGTCCAGGAATGCCCTTCTCTTCCTCCACGCTCACCCAGTAGGCCAGCCCAGTGTTGCTAGGCAGAACACAATGGGGACAGATCAGGTGTCTGGGAGACAGTGGGTCACACCTCCTTTTGAGCCCCTTCCCTACTACACAGCAGGTATTCAATGGGGCAGCCTCTCCATCCTCCCTGTCCTCTCCTCCCCAGGAGGTGCTGGCGGTCTCTGTGAGCTGTGGGGTGACTCTCATGAAGCACCCGGTGTCCTCCTTGTGTCCACAGCACTCACCAGGCCCTGCTTGTCTGCCATTCCAGCCTCACCGCCGCCCTCTTCCTACCTCCTGCCTCATGGCCTTGGCACGGCCGGGCTCACTGCTGGCAGTGTGCCCTCTCGCACAGACTCGGTCTCCTCTGGTCTGATTTGGGTCTACCTACCTACCAGACCTCAGCTTCTAGGACTTTTGACCTAGGCCAGTCTAGGCCCTCACTCTGCCCTCAAGAGTCCTACCTGTTTAGCTCCCTGCAGGCCTGTGGTTCCCAGGCTAGATTCATACGCAGTATGAAGAATCGAGTGTATGGGTAGATGAATGAAGAAGTGAATGAATAAATGAATCAGTCAATCAATCAATGCCTCATCTCCTCCTTAGCCCTTCCCATGACCCTTAGGATATGTGGGCTGCCCCATTACAGTTAGGAAACAAGCTCAGGGCCTTGCTCCTCTCCCTGAGAAGCTCCCCTCCTCCCTGCACTGAGGAAGGCCTTGAGAGAGACGCCAGACCACATTCTGATAGGCGGTGGGTGAGCCACCTGTCACTCTCAGGGACATTCCTCAAGTCACCTCTCTTCCTGTGCCCGGGGTTCCTAAGGCTGGTTCCCCTCCTCTGATCAGCTGGTTCCTGGGAGGCCTGAGGCAGAGGCAAGGCCTAGGGTCATCTCAGCCAGATCCTCCATTTATCTGGAGCAGGAGCAGAGGGAGACTGAGGCCCAGTGGGGAAGCTGGTTGTGGCCCCCAAAGAGCAGGGCCCCCTGTGCTCCTTCACCAGGCCTGAAAAGCCACAGGTAGCCAGCCCCACACAGCCTTCCTTCTTCAAGCCTTAGCTTCCTCCCCTATGAAGCAGGATGGCGCGGGGGGGGGGGGCTGCTTCAAACATCTGGCAAGCGGCGTGCACGGAACTGTTGATGGGTGTAGAGTGGGGAGGCTCTGGAAGGGGGCAGGTGGAGCCGCCCTGGTTGGGCTCAGAACTTGGACCCTCTAAAGCCTGGTTGGCTGTGAGGTGGGGAGCAGCCGCTGAGGGAGGAAAGGGAACCTTAAATGGGGATAAACTCCTCTCTGGAAGGGTGGCTTAGGGAGGCAGGAAGCTGCATTCTTCCCCAGTCAGAGGCCAGTGTACAGAGCCTTCTCCTCTCCCTCACCTGACAAGAAGATGATACCCTGCACACTGGGGCTCTGAGCCCGGTGCCTGTCCCACCAGCCCTGGAGCTGGGACCCCTTTGCTGCAGATTCAGTTGGCTCCAAACTGGATGGCTCAGCACAAGGAGCTAGCCATTCTCACCATGCTTCTGTTTCCCTCTATTTTCTGTTTGTTTTTAATCTAGAAGCTTCTAAAGCTTTGCCAATGTCCAGAGTGTCTGCAGAGCTCCTATTCTGAGGGAAAATGGATACTTATTTAGTGCCTACTGTATGCAAAATATAGAGGGGGGAATTAAAAGTCTGGGAGATTGCCAGACTGCAGCCGTTCACCAGCAAGCAGAGCAAAGGCAATGGGGAAAAGTTGAGGAAAAGCCGAACGGAGCCAGGGAGATCTGGATGGAGTCGGCGTGGTCATACCATACGTTTGTTAGGGGGCATGGAGCCTCTTAGGACTTAAACTGCCTTTGGGAGCTGCTTGCGAACAGTTCCGCCTAGGAGCTCAGAGCCGCTGCCAGCTGTGTCTGCTGCCCTGCCAGCTTCAGGCCCCTGTCTAGCCTCGTTACCCTCCACAAGGTGGGTGGCAGGAGTCCCCTGTCTCACACACCAAGAAACAGACCAGTAAAGCAGCTTGCCCTGCCTCCCCTAGCTAGTGCCAAGGCTCCCTTTCAAAACCACCTGTATTGACACAGAGCTGAGTCTGCACCCCTAAGCCAATGAGTCCCTCTGTAGCTGGGACTCAGCAGCCTCAGCTCAGCTTGCAGTTTGCCACCCTCCGACTCTGGCACATCTCTTGGCCTCTCTGAGCTCTGGATTGTGGATTTCATAAAAGGAGATCCTCCGTGGCTCCACTCAACCAGTTCTGCACAGGTTTGGGAGACGCCTACTGTGAGCCACGCCCACTGCCCCAAAAGACAAAGGGCCAAAGCAAAGTGGTCTCAACAGGGTGACACAGGGCCGGCACCAACAGGGATGGACTCACGTTAGCTGTCCTAAAGTATGAGGGGCTGGCCTACCCCTCCTACTGCTGACCACGCATCCTGGTTGCAGCCGGTCACCTCTCCCGCCTCTTCCCCCGCCCATACTGCAGCCACCCCACTCTGGCTCGCACAGTAAGGAGACTCACCCTCATGCCTCCTACTGCTTCAGACAGATCAGAGGTACAAGCTTTGATCTACCTTCAAACTCACGGTGACGTGTCCCAAACTCCTGGTACATATTGTCCTAAAAACCAAAACTCAGGATGCTGACATCAGGCTGACTGCTGGGAACAGCACTGAGCACTTCAGTGACAACTGTCTACACAAGACTGTGTGGGGGCTATTCAGCCTTGGGTATATACGTGTACACGCCTCTGGGTTGTGGTGTATGCGCGTGTATGTTTCTTGGGCTGTATATATGCTGAGCAGACATACAGACATATGTGTTGTCTTGATGTGTGTGGCTGAGTGTGCATGGGCCCATGTCCCTGTGGCCTCACATCCTGGTTTCTGGTGTACGGACCCAGGTTTAACACTTCTTTCCTGGCCCTTTGTTCCCTCCACCCACATGCACGGTCTCTGGCACAGACTGGGATGGTGAACCAAGGGGAGTGGGGGAGATGCTGGGCTCTGTGCCAACCCAGGTGGGTCCTGCTAACTGTGCCCTGTGTTCCCTGTTTATGGCTCCATCTGGCCACAGCGCTGCTTCCCACAGGACTGTGAGTGGGACTCTGGAGGGCCCAAGCCTGGTGAAATTATCTATGCTAACACATCACTACTGCTAGTAGTGGGGCCCAGGTTTAACCACTAGCTCATTACATGACTGGTTTAATGCCAATTCCTACTAGGCCCTTCATCCATGGCCATGGGACTTTGCCTGTCAGTTTTTTGTGACTCCCTGTGGCAGCTCATCAGGTGTTCATGGGATACCATGGCTGCTTTGGCAGCAAGATAACATCGTCCTGAGCCTACATAGGCAGATCTGATAGGGACATCCCAGTATCACCCGGGCATGGGTGGTTCCAGCACAGGCAAGACTCTGGGCCTTCACCTGAGGCCACTTGGAACCTAAAACCCATAGGAAAGCTCCTTCCCCACAGCTTTTGGCTTCTCAATGTGCTCTAGGGACTGGATCCGGCCAATGACTGTCCTTGTAGCTCCTGTCTGCAGAGGAACAGGCCCCTTGCCCCTCACTTCACTCTTAAGACAGGATGCAAACCACATGAGCACATGGCCCATGGTCTCTACCCAGGCATCTGGACAGTTGGGGGGCACCATTTTGGGGGTCTCTTGAGGGGCGAGAATCGGGAATGAAAGTTGCAAGTAGACTCCTCCCATCGTGCCTCTGACCCCAGCTGTGGGATGGGGGAGGGTGGCCCGGGTTTGGGAGGCAGCATCTGCAAAGGTTCAGGGGAGCCATAGGCCCTGGAGGCAGAAGTCTATGCAACAGGTGATACGGGGTGGTGAGGTAGAACCAAGGCCCCAGTGGGGAGCAAGGCCTTGACCCCTAAGGTGGGCAAGTGGTCTGGTGTGCACCGTGGAACGTGGACCATGCCTGCCTGGGAGCTGGGTTGTCAGGCTGAGGCCGAGAGCTGAAGGCCAGGACACTGGCTGCAGCCTTTTGCAAGGCCTTCAAGCTATAGGCAGAGTCTTGGGGGCAGCACAGTAACCCTTGTTCCAGGGCCCAGCAGGTTGAAGGTGGCTCTCCCATTCACTAGAGGTGTGGTTGGTTACAAAAGGTGTCAGAGAGCCAGAAAGTAGCCCCAGGCAGAGTGACTGGCCTGGAGGGCGTCACCCACGCCTGGCTGACCCTGACCCTCTAAGCCATCAGAACACCCTGCTCACACCCAGCAGGGGAAGAACTGAAGACAGGCAGCAGGTAGCACCAGAGGTGGCTGAGTGTCCAGGTCATGAGCCATTGATGAGGCCAGTATGTCCCTTGTTCACCATGCCCTTGCCCTGCAGAGCCCTGCTGATAGGAAAAACAGATCCACCCTTGGCGGTGGGGTCTCATCCATCTCACCAAGGCCTGTTTCTCTTCACATGCCCTTCTTCCTCCCCTCCCAGCCTCGCCAAATTCGGCGTTTAAAAATAACCCTGAAATCTCAGAGCAGCAGTCCCCAGCTGACCCGTGGAGAGGGTGGGCTGCGGCAGTGCGTGCCGACCATGATCCTGGACCCCGTCAGCCCTCAGCCAGGGAAGTCCCACATCACTCTACGACTACTCAGAGGTTTTATTGTTGGCGGCAGAGCTACCATCTTAGTCAGCTGACTGGTTTTCAGAGTGCTGGAACACACAAGGATAAACCTCAGATGAGCTGGCGCCATGCGCTCCCTGGGAGGCCTCCAGAGGCCTCCAAGCTGTTTTGGCTGTTTTGGCGTTTGGAGGTAGATTGATCTTTGCCTCCTGTCTGAGTGACTATGTGAGATTAGGCAGGTCACTCCACCTCTCTGAGCCTTCGTTTCCTCTGCTGAACTGGTCTGCGTGTCTTAGGTTAGTGTGAAAATTAGCTGAGGTGATGCGGCCATGTGCAGAGCAGCGCATGCTCAGTGAAGACCCAGCCAGCATAAGGCAGCAATGGTGTGTGTGTGTGTGTGTGTGTGTGTGTGTGTGTGTGTGTGTGTGTGTGACAGTCCTCAGAGGCATGACAGAGGGGAGATAGGACCTCTTTCAGTCCCTGCCCCCCTCCAGCAGATGTCACTTTCTGCATGTCCCAGGTGGGAGTATCTGACAGTGTGATGCTCCCTCCCCACCAGGGCCTTCAGTTCTGATTTACTTCTCTAAGGCCAGACCCAGGTAGGGGCTGAGCGCTCAGTTGGACCATGGAGCTGAAGACCATTAGGTCTGTGAGAGCATCTCAGGCTGGCTCACAGTCAGACTCAGCCACATGGTCACTTCGCATGGGCAGGACCTGCTGGGCCCACAGACTGAAGTGTACACGGCTGGCCTGGCCCTGAGGGCAGCAGCATGCCACCATCCCAGAGAGGCCTGGGGATCTGAGGCTGGGATCCTGTAGGGCCAGGATTCCCTCAGGGCCTGGGAACCTTAAGCTAAGCCCCCTGCTTGGGCCCTGCAGTCAGGTCCTAGCCCAGGACCCTTCTGACCTGACAAAGAAACCCAGGAGTGAGCCCTGGAAAGTCCAGCTATGAGCAACAGGAACAGCCCTCACTGTGGACAGTGACTTGCTCCTCCGTGTGCTCAGAGCCAAACCCAGGGGCCTGGTCAATCCTCAAAGTTCTGGGATTACAGGAGCACACATCTCAGAGGAGGCCAGTGGCATGCGTTGCTGCAGAAGGCCTCGCAGGCCCTGGATGCTGTGGGAGGTAGACTGAGTTCTGAGTCCATTTGAGGAGCCTAGCCTGGGAGCAAGTGAATTAGCACATTGGTGTCAGGAGAGCATGGGGTTCCACAGGTCTAGACTGATGGGCAAGTGGGAATAAGGACAGACATCCCAGAGGGGGCAGTACGTCTGTGACTCCAAGATGGCAGACCCCAGTCGACATAACCAGTCTTTGCTGGGAGCGGAAGCTGAGAGGCGGGTTGAGGTGGGTGTTCAGCAGCTCTTAGATTCAACCCCTCCCCACAGTCCCTCCTTGATACAGAGACAGCAACAGCAATGGGGCAGCCCCGCCTCACAGGCTAGAGATGGGGGGTGGGCGTCTGAACTCCCAGCCGGCCTCCCCAGGCTTCTCCGTCTCCTCCGAGTCGGTAGCGTGAGACCACACCACCCCCCAGGTGGTGTGGGCATCTCAGAGGTACTTTCTCCTCACAGTGCATTTTTCAGAGCTGACCCTGTGGGTTTCCATATGGAAATCCTCTCCTAAGTGCTCTCAAAAGCCTTAATCTCTGCTCTTCCTCCCAGCGGGGCCAGGGGCAGGAGGCCAAGCTCAGAGCAATTAAGCAGCTTACAGTTTAAGAGGGAATAGGAGGGGGTACAGGCCCATAGGGGCTGTGCCACCATCAGGACACACAGTGCTGAGCTTTTGTGACATATGTCTGATCATCAAGTTTGTACACTTTGCCCAAGGTCGGCACGTGTTCCTAGAGGTACCTATATATGCCCCCCAGGCTACTGGGAGAAGGGCTCTTCACGTCCACGCCTGACCTAGAGCCAGTTAACCATTGCCAACCTCCGGATCACCCCAGTGGCCCTCAGCCCACCGTGACTCGATCCCTAGGGAGGTGGAGTACACTGTTCACTGGGTGAAGCCCGAGTTGGGTTCCCTCTGCTCTCTGTGACCACGTGGAGAGCACCTGAGGGCAGGGTGGCATCAAGTCAGCCGCAGAAGCTGAGTAAGAGTCGGGGACAGTGTGGGCTGAGAGAGGGGCACCCCTCTGTAGCCTGGGCATGGCCCTTCCCACGCTGAGATGTATTTCTGACAGTGTACTAGGGCATTGTCCCTGACTGTCCTTGGGATGCTAATCCTTGCTGTGGAGACATTAGCACCACATGAAGGGGCAGGAACCTACCCTGAAGATGGCAGAGGCAGGAGTATACAGCCTACCTATGCACCATGTGGACCATGATCGCCAAGTTCTAGGTGTCTGTTTCTGCAGATATGACGATTCTAGGCACTTTGCCCCAGTGAGAGTGAGCTGAATCACTCCACGTTTGTATTTCTGGGTCTGTATATTTCACCAAACCAAAGCCAGCAAATTCTTCCGTATCAGAGAGTGTTTCAGAGCCTTCTTCCTCTCATTTTTACAGTGGTGGGAATTGAACCCAGGACCTTGCACGTGCTAGGCAAACACTCTATGACTGAGCTGCATCCTCCAGCTTGGTGCCTTCCTTTTTAAAGGCTGAGTAATATTCCACCGTGTCTATACATGGGTTTTGTTTATTCCCTCATGTCTGTGGAGCCTTAGGTTATTTGGGCTGCTGTAAATAAAGGCTGTGGGTATGGGGGTGCAAGTACACATTGGAGCCTCTGCTGTGCCCCGAGTCTCCCAGCGCTGTCCCCTGCTTACCTGTGAGCGTCGTGGCTTCCACACTGGGACACACACCATCAGAGAAGGCTTCCTTCTCCACTGTTTGCTTCCTCTTTAATCGGCTGCTGTGTCCCCGGTGCCCAAAAGGGTGGCCTGGCCAGTGTCTGCTTACAAAAAGGTTAATGGAAGTCACCCTCGAAGAAACAGCAGGGAGGCAAGGGTCTCAAGCCCTGAGGTGGCAGAGGTAGTGGACTTGTCGTCCCCCCTCCTCCTGGACACTTTGGATGGTGATTTCACCACCTGAGCCGTCAGCATCCTTTGATTAAGTCTCATTTTGCTGTGAAAAGCAAAGGAGGTGACGGGGCTGCTGGGGGAAGGTCATTCATTCCAGAGAGGAAATTGGATGGAGGTGTTTCCATCCTCCATTCGCCCGCCCCGGCTCCTCGCACGCTCCTGCCTGCTGCTGCCTGTCTGCTTCTCCCTTCTCTGCCGGCAACAAAGCAAGTGTGGAGAGACAGTTGCCGTGACTCTCTGTATCTTACACAGGCAGCGCCGGACAGGTCAATGCCAGCCGGATGATGACCAGTTGTGGCCAGCGGTCCCGGAACGTTCTCGCAGTATTCTCTCTGCTGTTTCCTGCAGGTAAAACCTTGGTGGGGCTCAGAGGCTAGCGGGAAGTGGGGATCCCTTCCAGACCAGAGCTGTAGCTGGGGTTCTGCATGCTGACAGGACAAGGGTACCTTAGTCTCCTGATGCTGTTTCCCATCAAGGGATGAGCTGTTGGACACTGGGGGCAATGGGACTGCCAGGAGCCTGTGCTCACATTTGTTCCTCTAGTTCTGTAAGTCAGAAGTAGACAATGCCGATCTACCTCTTGGATGGATGAGAAACTGAGGCTGGAGAGCATAGCTAGTAAGGGGCCAGGATTCAGACTCAAGATGCTGGAGCCGCACCCTCCTGATACCAGTCAGTCTCTGGACTGACACCAGAGGCAATCTTGGGCTCACAGAAACCAGACCCTTTGTGCCTCCAAACTAGACCTGAGTCAAGAGCAGACAGCCCAGCTGGACAGCCAGGACCTAACTTGAGTCTGGCCCTACATAAAGCCTCTCGTGGCCCTGTCTCTGTGTCTCACTCTCTCTCTCTCCCTCTGTCTCTGTGCCATTCTGTTTCTTTGTATATTTTCCACCTCTCTAGGTATCTCTCTCTGTGGCTCTGTTTCTTTCATATATCTCTCTCATATTTCTTTCTCATTCATGTGTCTCTGTCTCTTTCTGTCTGTTGTGTGTGGCTCTCTCTCTTCTCTCTGAACCTCCCCACACTGTGGCCAAGTCATGGCTTAGGACTGGTGGCTTCCTTCTCTCACATTTTGCTTGGGCTGTAGCTCAGAGGGAGATGGTGAAGGGGCTAGGGTGGGGCCAGGACTCTCAGGAGAGCAGAGTGGAGGCCAAGCTGAGACCAGAATCTGGGGCCATACCTGCTCCGGCTCCTCCCCGTATGACAGAGAGCCCTGGCCCTCACTTCCCCAGCTCTTCTCCTGTAATGGAGGCGAGGAGGAAGCTGGTCCTCATTAATTTGGGTGTAAAGAACCAGTCACTTCTTGTTACCCCTGAGGTCAGGGACTCAGTGAAAGCAAGTGGGCGGGTGGGGGTTCACACAACTGGAGAACAGCTGATTCTGGAACTGGGGTTCACCGTGCTTCACACAAGTGCTAGGATTCTAGAACCCAAAGAGCTGGAGGTAGTAAGCCTGCACTGGAAGTGTGCAAAGAGCTCCTTGGAGTCTCCACCACAGGGGTGCTGATCCTTCTCCAATGAGGGGAGGAGTCCCGGGGGGTGGCTAAGAGCCTGGGGTACCATCCTCCACCAGGGCATCCACCCAGCAATCCTGGTCCCACTCCAGGGCTCCTCTATCTCTGAGGAAGCGGCAAGGTCTTCTGGTCACTGGCAAATGGTTAAGGCCAGTGGTCAGAGCATCCAGGAATGGCTGTGGAGCTGTGAGCCGGGTCCTGGGCAGTACCTGCCCATCTCTCCTGTGTCGACAATTGCCTCCGCAAAGGCCTGACAGCCTTTTCTGTATGCTGTGTCTCATGGCCAGGGGCTAGTCCCAGAGCCAGGCTTGGTCTTTCAATTGGCACTCTAGGTGTGTCCAGCGTCGCCAGGTGCCCACACTGAGCACACAGAGCCACAATAGAGCTTCAAATCATGCAAGAGCCATGCCATGGTACTTGAGTGCTCTCCTCTGCCCCTCACTGTGAATCCGACTGTGTGCAGTTGCTCTGGGGCAGCGGTCCCGTGGCATCCCCATGACAGGGGCATGTCAGAATAGATCAAAACCTGCCCCCCCCACTCCATGGGGACAAAGAGCTGTGTAGGGGGCTAAGAGCCTCCATTTTGATTAGCATGCTTGGCGAGCCAAGGCTCTGAGCCTTGCTTTTCTCTTCTGTATGATGGGAGTAGATGGGACTTGGTGGTATGTCTCCTTGGGACATCACACCATGTAGCCTCTGTGTCCCTGGGCAGGGCTCTTCTCAAGAACAAGAGTGGGCTGGAGCCTGGAGAGCCACCACCTTCCCACTCATGACCACAGAAGGAGGAACTACCCTTCAGGAAAGGGCCTTTGGAGCCAGCCTAGGCGCCAGCTCTCAGGGTGCCTAACCCCTGCCAGCTGGCCTGCTGGGGTCCCCTGCGGTGGCGCTGTGTGGGCTGCAATCTAATAACCTCTCAGCCAACAGCGCTTCTCGTGGGAGCTCTAAGAAGCCAGGGCCTTTGTGCCTGGGAGATGCCTGCGCCAAGAAGCCCCTTTTCAGTGATACAAATTAGATACAGTGAGCCCTTCATGAAGATACTAATTAAGCCAGAGACAGCCTCTCCAGCTTTGCCATTGTTGCTTTGTTCACATTTGGTCCTGTTTATCACCATCAGTTCATCCTGGTTTGCAGCAGAGGAGGCTGAATAGGGGCCTCTTTTTGTGGGCCAGGGAGGGAAGATCTGGGGCCAGCACAGCCCTGTATGTGTGGGACTCAGATAAGACGTTGCTTGGGTCTGGGGCAACAGCTTCTAGAATGCGAGGCGCTGAGGAGCTGGCACTTTCAGTACAAGTAGACCCTAGGTCCTACAGCCCTATGTAGGCTGACACGGAGGAGAGCCTGGCTCACACCCAGCCTACTCTGGAGCAAGCTGGAGGTGCGGGAGACAGCAGGAGCTGGGTCATCACCACTGACCAGCTCCACCAAGTCTGTTAGGCCTCTGAGCCTCCGTTTCTCTACCTGCGAAGTGCCATCACAAGCCTGCCTGTTAGGGTAGCCATGTGGATTACGTGGGGAGGCCTTTGGTACACAGAAAAGGTGCCTAGTCACTAAGGGCTGAGATGAGGGGACCCACCTATGGGTGGGCTTCAAGGAGCACTCAGCCTGGGATACGACAGTCGAACTGTTGTGACAGAGCTGGGGACCAGGGGTCGAGGAAGCTTTGGGGTGGAGGTGAGGCTCTTCCTGGACCATGAAGAGGTTCTAGGGAAGGGAGAAGCCAGCAGGACCCTGGACCAGGCTGCCAGTCCCTTCTGCTGGGCACCTGTGGGCTGCCAAGGGGACCCTGGTGAACCTGGTGTCTCTATATTCCAGTCCTGTCCGCACATTTCCGGGTCTGTGAGCCTTACACAGACCACAAAGGCCGCTACCACTTCGGTTTCCACTGCCCCCGGCTCTCAGACAACAAGACCTTCGTCCTGTGCTGTCACCATAACAACACGGTCTTCAAATACTGCTGCAACGAGACAGAGTTCCAGGCGGTCATGCAGGCAAACCTCACAGCCGGCCCCGAGGGCTACATGCACAAGTGAGTACCATCCCCCTTCCCAACTGCTCTGGCCACTGCCCACGCCTGCCCTGAGGAGGTTGCCTGCAAGAACTTTGGGCAACCTAGGTTCCTGGCCTAACTCTCTGAGCTTTGCTGTTCTCACTTGAGAAATGGGTAGAGGGTGTCCACCAGGCAGTCCTGCGGCAGAAGTTGAGTGGGGGCAAGTCTGCAAAGCTTGGAATTTCCTGGAACTGTTTGTTGACTTTGTTTATCCAGTTCTTATCCAATAGTATCGGTAATAGCTTTGATGCAGAGGCTGATCCTTCGGAGGTAATCCATTGAGAGTAGATCTCCAGAAGAATTTTACTGGCAGAGCAGCAGGGGGCTGTACCGAGTGGAGCATGATGGGTCAAGATGGCACACACGTCTCTGAACAGAGTTGACCGTCCTTCACTGGATTTGGGGTCTTTGTGTTTCTGGCTGTTGATGGGACTTTTGCCATTTTTTTCCTGTCACATTCTTGGTGTTTTTCTTATTTTTTTTAACAGGAACTCTACATATGAAGGAAATATGATATAAATATTTTCCAGGGTGCCCTTCACTTTGAGATGCTTTTTGTGATCACAGGACACCCATTTATTTTTTTCATGGCATCTAATGTTGGCCCTTATTGAGAAAGGCCTTTCTTTCTAAGATCATAGAAAAGGTCTTCTACGTCTTCTATTTTGTGTTTCAGATTTTGCTTCCCGGTCTCTAATCTGTTGTCTAGGTCAGATTTATTTTAATGTAACTTTTACGACAAGAGCTGGATTTTATTATCTCTTCCACACACAGAGCATTTTACTCTCTTTTTGCATCATTGCGATGTAAAACCCTGACTAAAGTGACCTAGCAGAGAAAGGGCTTACGTTGTCTCACAGTTCCTGGGGACACAGTCCACTGTGGCAGGGAAGACACGGTAGCAGGCAGGGAAAACGTGGCAGAAAGCAAAGAAAGCCGGCTGGTCATGTTGTATCTGAGAAGCAGGAGGAAGTGGGTCCAGGTTATAGACTCAAGGCTGCCTCCTGGTGACTCACTTCTTCTAACCAGTGTCCTAACCTGTCTTAAAGATCAGTGCCACCACCAGCTGGTGACCAAGTGAGTATTGACCAAGGTCAAGCCTGTGAGCCTGCGAGGAACATATCACCTTCAAAGTCTAACAAAGCCCCGTGTCCCTCCCTGCTGAACTGTCTGCGTGGGTTTTTTTGTTTTTTGTTTTTATTTTTTTGACAGAGTTTCTCTGTGTAGCTTTGGAGTCTGTCCTGGAACTCACTCTGTAGAACAAGCTGGCCTTGAACTCACAGAAATCCACCTGCCTGTCTCCTGAGTGCTGGGATTAAAGGTGTGCACCACCACAGCCTGGCCTGTCTGTCTTCTTTCTGTCTGCCAGTGTGACTTTCAGACTCACCCTATGCTATGATGAGCCGCACACAGGTCCCAGGACAGGGTGTCATGGCTTCATGACCTTCACTGGTACATGTCATATGCTGGTGTAACACTGTGTGAGTTGCTGACTTCTGGTCTGTCTTCATGTTTCTATGGTTTAATTATCCTGGGCTTGTTAACACCTGAGTTTATGTGAGTCTCCTGCTCCCCCCACCCCACCCGATCAAAACAAAACCAAAAATCTTATTGGTATCTTCTACTGAGGTTACTGAGTTACAGCTTCATAGAAGAAACAACATTCTGTGATATTGTTTCTTCTCTCTCCCCACTCCCCTGTGTTTACTGTTTCTACTCAAGAACACCCAGCTTCACTGGTTGGTAGTGGCGCATGCCTTAAATGCCAGCACTCGGGAAGCAGAGGCAGGAGGATTTTTGAGTTTGAGGCCAGTCTGGTCTACAGAGTGAGTTCCAGGATACCCAGGGCTACACAGAGAAACCTTGTCTTGAAGGAAAAAAAAAGGGGAGGGGGAGACATAGCTTCTTTGCTCACTGATTCAGATTTTCTAGGCAAGTGTTTCATCACTGAGCTAAGCCCAGCCCTTCAAATTTTCTTTCGCAATGCTTTTGATTTTCCTCGTAGAGAAGTCATGCATGCTGTCCGCATTTGTTTCTGGCTTGTTCTTTTCATGTTGCTGTCAGAAATAGCGTCTTTCCCTTTCCTCTTCTGACTATACATGATAAAAATTAGTGATCTTTATTTATGAATTTCCCCCTCAGTTTTTGTAACACTTTTTCAATTGATTCTCTTCTGTTTCCAGTTATGCCACTTGGAAGCAATCACTCTGTATCCCGTCTTCCTTGCTTTCAAGGCAGGAGCTCCCAGGACAGCCCCAGAACTTGCATGCAGCCTTCTAGACCTGGGGTCACAGAATGGCCGTAAGGCCAGGCCTATGTTCACATTTTCTGCCTCAGTCCTCCCTTCCCTCCTTCCTCCTTTCCCTCCCTTCCTCCCTCCTTCCTTCCTTCCTTCCCTCCTTCTTTCCTTCCTTCCTTCCTTCCCTCCCTTCTTCCTTCCTTCCTTTCTCCTCCCTCCCTCCCTTTCTCCTCTCTCTGTTTCCCTCTCTCTCTTTTTCTTTCTTTCTGCATAGACAAGTGTCTCTAAAACGGGTCAATGGCCAGGCATTCTTATCTTTCTTGACATTACAGGAAGTGTCAGATGCTTTTCCAGTACACACAAGGCTAACTCCTGGTGCTGAAGCAGGATAGGGGTCTGGATCGGGGAGTCATAGAGTGGCTGTAGTGGTAGTGCTGGGAGCAACAGGACTGAGGAGGGGAGCCTCTGTCTCTGTCTGGAGATTTTGCTATCAGACTCTGCTCTCGTTGGGGAAGGTGCTGCTTTCCTCTGGGTAGGCAGGAGATGCAGACTCTCTGACTCCCATCCAAACTCCTCCTCCTCCCACCGTGGCCAGCGCCTGCCTGAGATCTCCTTTCTCTGATTCTCGGTGCTTCCCCCTGAATATCCTGCCATCTGCTTAGGCCTCGGAATAATCCTGTGTGTGAAGTAGCTCAGCAAGTCCCCATCCATCACAGCAGGGCTGGAACCAAGTCTGGAATTTGGCCTAAGCCTTCTGTGAGACCACGGGCTAATTCCATGAGGAAGCACAGGACAGGGCTGAGGCTGGGACTTCAGGGTGCTATAGGAACCTGTGAAAGCCCCATAGCCACACTTCCTCGAGGTCTGGCACCTGGGGTCTGGGAGCCTTCCTTAGAAGCCCACAGGTTTCTATAATCTGCTCACATAGGGTTTCCCACAAGCAGGGGCCTGGTTGTAGTTGCTGGCTGCCAGAGGGAGTGGGAACAGTGAATCTCTGAAGCTTAGCTTGAGGTTTTAGTCCTCAGCCTTGAGAAGCACACCTGGGTATAGCATCCATGAGTCTGTGTTGTCTGTCCTGTTGTGCAGGCCACGGAACTCCCAGCCACAGCTAGTTTGACACACAAGGAGAGTGGGGACCACAGCCATCCTAGGACTCTGGAAGGCATCTTAGGAACTCCAGAGAGTCTTCTAATAGAGGCAGACCTTAGGGGAGAGGCTCAGGCAGGGGTTGCCTACAAGGCACCCTGATGCTGGGATCTGGTCATTCTTTGCTGTGAGGTCATCTAGGCCTGCACCTTTTAGGACTTCTACCTGCCAGATGTCAGGAGCATCCCATACATACCCTGCAGGCAGATGTGGGGTCTGCTATCCTAGAGCATCCTCCTTTGTAAGGAGCCATCTTCCTTATACCCCCCTTTCCACAGATGAGAGCTTTGGCCCTCTGAGGATGTGAGGTGAGCCCATGCAGGCAGCTGGGCCCTGGTGCTCACCCCCAAGCTAGCACCTCTTCTAAGGGAGATGAGGCAGCCAGACTTAGAAAAGTGGGGTAGACACAGGTGGAGGGAAAGGTAAGTCTGGACAAACTCCTTGCAGAGGACAAGGGGAGAGGGATGAGACCTTGTTAGGCCTGGCCTTCCAGATAAGACATGGCTTGCCAGCCAAGGTCAGGGCCTCCCAGCCAGGAATGGGGTTCCTCAGCCAGGGGCAGGGCCTTTCAATTGGTTGGGCCCAGAATCCTTTCCTGAGGGCCCTAAGCTGTCTCTGTATCACAAGGCCTGTTCTTGAGATGAGGCCCCTGGGTCATCTCACAGAAGATCAGCCCGCAGAAGCCAGAATGTGGCCTGTGAGGGAAGCAAACCCCACTGAGGGATCACGGGAGCCTTCTGTTCTGCTTCCAGGCCCAGGGACTTTGTGGGGAGGGTCCAGGCCAGGGAACTGCTGTGGGGCTTGGCTTCCAGGTAGAGTCAGTCGCAGAGGTAAGACTGAGGATGAGTCTTTGGAAGCGGAAGTCAGGATGGCTGCCTGACACAGAAACAAAGAAGGTTACTGTAGGGTGGGCTTCTGGTGGGAAACCAACTGGTGGCTGTACTACCGTTTAGGGCCTTGGCCACACCAGGGTCACAGACACCCTGGGCCTGGAGTCTCCATCAGCCTCATAGGCTCTTAGGTAGAAGAGGGCGGGACTAGAAACTTGTTGGTGAGGTCTCTTGTCCTAGGCCCCCAAGTGATGGCAAGAGTCAAGACTAGGGACACAGGAGCCCTTGTTCTGTCACTCCATACACATGTACAGGAAGCTGGGCCTTGTCCGAAGCTGGGGAAGCTGTCACATCTCCACTGAGGCTAGAGACCCAGAACCTCAGGCAGATCCAAACCTGTGAGGATCTGGCCTGCTGGTTCAAGCCAGCTGTGGTGACCCTGAGGGCCCTGTTCAGAGTGCAGGCTCCGCCTTCTCCACCATGAGTCAGCAGAAGGTGGGCTGGTGACCTAGTCAAAGCCGCTGCCTTATTTATTTGTCTTTTTTGGATGAGCAGAGTGGTGTGTGGCGGTTCCGGCTGCCTGGAAGAAAAGCAAGCCATGGAATGAAAGGAGAATGCTTTGCCAATTCCATCACCGCAGCAAGATGCCTGCTTCCAGCCATGCAGGCAGCCAAGGGCCAAATTAGGGCCAGCCAGGCACCCCTGCACCCCTCCCAGACAGGCCTTGTTCCTGAAGAGTCAGAAGAGGCCTTTGTTAGAGTTGCAGGAGAGAGCAGTTAGCTCTTGTGCTCTCTCTCTCTCTTCCTCCCTCCTCCTTCCTCTGTCTCTGTTTCTCTCTTTCTCTATCTCTCTGTCTCTGTCTCTGTGTCTCTGTCTCTCCCTTTCTGCCTCTCTCTCTCTCTCTAGGGACAGGACACCAGGAGGTGGCTTGAACAGAGGGGCCTGCAGGTGTAGGGTTGGGGTCTCCAGTGAGACAAAGCAGCTGACACTCCTGGGCCTGACAAACTTGTCAAGGCCTCTTCTTTCTGGGCTCTGCCAAGCCCTCCTTTCTCAGTAGCCACAGTGACGCTCCGCAGTGTGGAGTTATCGGCCTGAGTCCCAGCACCCTGCTTCTCCACGTGGACTCTCCCTTGGCCTCCATCTTGAAGTGTGCTTTGATCTGTGACCCTGGCTTGCCAGAGTTGGGTGGGCATCACTGCGTCACTTTACACACCCCCACAGTCCCGCCAAAGCTCGTCAGGTATAAAAGCTCCTTACACACCATCATCTTTGAAAAGATCATCTAGAACTACCATGGTTTCTTGCCTGGACACTCCAGACAGACACCCCCAGGACTTCCCTGCCACCCATACAGAGTGAGTACATGTGAACAAACCCAATTGCCAGGACTGAGGCCCAGAGAGGGTAGAAGAGTGTCTGAAACCACGTAGCGCACAAGACCACAATAACATCTGTCCAGCTGTCACCTGGATCTAGCTGCATTGAGGTGATGGACTCCTGGGACACTAGTGGCTCTGCGCATGGACTGTCATGGCCCAGGCTGGTATAGTGGTCCTCATCTAGGGCAGGATGATCTGTGGCAAAGGGAAAGGGTCAATGATGAAGTCACATGTGGCACATCATGGCTCCCACTAGGAATGGCCATAGTACCTCTGCTCACATGGTTCTGGCCAGTGCCAGCCCCAGTGCTGGAGAGAGGTGTTTATAGTTTATTCAGGGACTGTGCCTAGGTGTGCCACTGGGTCCTACTGGCTCTTGTATGCAGCATGCTGCTTCCTGGCCCTGTGGCCCAGCCCCTTGGCAAAGCCTATTAGCAGCAGGGCCAGAAGAGACAGCAGCTAGGACATCTCCCTGGCAAGGAAAATGGCATTTTTGGTAGAAGTGAGGTCTACCTCCCAGGTTACTAAACCCAGGACTCAGATCTGTGCCACACACGATTGTCTTGATGTGTAGCCTTAAACAAGATACTATACCTGTCTGGGCCTAGGCCTATTGAGTATTTCCTCTGTGCCTTTTATTTGTGATTGTTTAGAGACAGGGCCATGAACCAGCTAGATTCTTGCGCTTCAGCCTCCCGAGTGCTGGGATCCCAGTCATCTGCTGCCACCCCTGGCTTCACATGAGCCTGCCCTCATGGGTTTCTTCTCTATCTCTCTCTGTTTTGTTTGAGACAGGGAATCATGTAGCCCAGGCTAGTTACCAACTCTCTATGTAGCTTAGGATGACCTTGAATACCTAATCTTCCTATCTCCTGCTTCCCAAGAGCTGAGGTTACAGGCATATGCCAACGTGAACCTTTTGTGTAGTAATGGGGATAAAACCCAGGGCTTCGTGCAACTAGGAAAACTCTACCAGCTGAGCTGCAGCCCCAGCCTCCAAGGCCCGTTCTCTTTCCTGGGCCTCATGTCAGTTTGCTAAGTCTCATGGTTATACCCCCCAAATAGGACATGTACTCACTCCTACTTCAAAACAGAAACCGAGGTTCATCTCCCTAAGACTATAGAAAGTGAATTTTGATAACTGAATTTGGGTCCCAGGGGCTCCTACCTGCAGAGCCCATGTCCCCACTGTAAGGTTGACCGGGCCACTTCCACGGTGTATCCTGCCTTCATTATGGATGAACTCCGCAGGAGGCTGTTCCCATTCTCACCCAGCCAACCCTACCAGCTGGCCAGGGATGCTGCAGCCAGGGTCTTCCTGCTCTGGTTGACTGGGTCATTGTTCCCATGACTTCATGGTGGGGATGGGGATTTCCATCCCAGGCCAGGCCAGGCTGCAGCTGTCTGCTAATGTCTGCTGATGTAGCTGCTCTGCTCCACAGAAACACTGTGATTCCTCCAGCGCTAAGGTTCTATTATCGCTTTGGAAACCCCGAGGAAGCTGAGTCACACAGTCCTGCACACGGCGCCCGCCACTGTCTAAGGCTGGGCGATTGGTCACAGATGCCCCACCACAGCCTGTCTTTCATCTTCTCCCTCCATACAGGCAGCGCAGGGGGTTAGGGGCTGGCGGCAGCCCTGGCATCTGGATGCAGTTAATTTCCAGATTGAATATTTCAAATTACATTTTAAAAATTAAAGACTCAAATCCTTGCAGCTGGCAGGCCTGAGAGGGCATGGCCTGGGGGCTGCAAGCTGTTGCAGAGAGGTTTGCGGTCCTGGCACCCCACCTGCCACACACAGGGCATGTTTCCTGTAGGCAGCGCCTTCCATGGAAGCAGGAATGAACAGGCAGACGGGGAGACTGTCCTGCTGCAGACACCTACAACCAAGTCATGCACACGGGTGGAACAGCGATCTTTTGTTAGGCAGAACGCTCAGGGGAGAGGGAACAGGACTTGTTATAAATTCCTGGTACAGGTGGAGTCTGGATGAGAGCACAGAAGCTGGGCACTCCCTCTCTGGTGTCTGTCCCAGATTTGACCTTGGGATTTCCCAGGATTCAACATACTCTCAGGTTGTAGGGACCTGGCTCCAAACTCCTGGCCTGGGATGGAAATCCTCGTCCCCACAGTGAAGTCATGGGCACAATGACCCAGTCAACCAGAGCAGGAAGACCCTGGCTGCGGCATCCCTGGCCAACTGGTGGGGCTGGCTGGGTGGGAATGGTAACAACCCTCTGCCGAGTTCATCCCTAATGTAGGAGCACAGAACACGCTTTGGAAAGTGGCCTGGTCACCCTTACAATGGAAAATTCACTTTCCATAGTCTTGGGGAGATGAACCTCAGTTTCCACTTCCATAAAACTGGAGTGGATTAGTCACTGTGAGTGGTGGCATGTGACTGCTCCTGAGGGCTCATCTGTCAAATGGGGTCATCACTCTGAGGCACAAGATCAGAACTGCAAGTGTCCCGGCTAACCATGGGGTATGCTGCTCACGCAACTCAAACACCTAGCCAGCACTGGTCAGTATCACATCCATCCGTGCACCTGCCCATCCTCAGTTCCCACCGTGTCCACACTATAACATTGTGTTGGGCATACAGGGACAAGTTTGATCCCTGCCTGCCTTCAGGGAGTCCCCAGTCTCATGGGGCAACAGTCTTAGAAATGAAAACAGGCCCCGGGGTGACCTCAGACGCTCCAGGAGGCTTCCTGATGGCCAAACTGTGTCCCAGCTCCAGAAGCTCTGGGTGCACATTAGGTGGGGAGTTGAGCCCAGCAGAGATGCCTCACAGCTGGGGTGACTTGGTCCTTAAGTCTTGGGTGGGACACCTCTGGAGCTGTTTGTCTTGGGTTTGGCCCAGGTGCTCTGAAGAATTCGAGTCCATTTACTGCCAACATGACTGGGGGATCTTAGAGTAGACTTTGGTCCCTCAGAGCTGGCTCTTACTGCCCAATTTCCCTCTTAGGCATGGCAGGTCCGTTTCCTTCCTTCTTAGTGCCACGCAGAGCAGAGGGACCTTCAGCTGCCCTCACCCTGCGCTCACTTTTGGAGTGTTCCTAGCTCCAGGCAGGGCCACCACCCGTCTTGCTCTGGATGCCAGGCAGCATCTGCAGAGAACGGCCCTGCTCCCTCCCCGCCTCCTCAGCCCCCAGGCTGCTGCCATGGGAACCACCAGGAACAGCCTGGTTCTCAGAGCCCTGCCATGGGGGCTGCAAGAGAGAGAAATCTGGGGAGAGATGGGTGCCTGGGACCAGAGCCCTCCTAGACATCTGTCTCTCCTAGACATCTGTCTCCCGTGAGACTCCAGCTCGTAAGGGCTGAGCTGGTCTCTTGGCCGTTTTCCTCTGGCAGGGCCTTCTCTGATGCGCCCTGGCACTTCCAGGCAAAGGTAGTGTCCGTTAATAAAAAGCCCAGGGCTTGGCTGTCAGTCATTCACACCTCTGCTTGGTGTTGTCTGAGAAGTGGGGTTACAGGAAGGAGCTAAGACTTCTGGTGTTTAGGATTTTCTGGGGACTGAGCCCTAAATGATACTGAGCCCAAGTCCTGAGTGGTACTGAATTCTGAACACCTGTCTTGAGGCTACCAAGCTCCAGGTGCCTAGTGTAGCAGAGCCTCGCCATTAGCTTCGCCTCCCCTCCCCCACTGACCTGACTCTGAAGGGAAATCGTCAGTCTAAGAACTTGACCAGCTGGGAGAAAGTCCCCTGAGCAGAGAATGAAAGTGGGTTTAGTGGCTTCCATCCTGACAGGGCTGGGCAGGGAACAACCACGGCCTCACCACCAGAGGCCACAGCCAGAGCTAGAGGCCTGCCTGAGAAGATGCGGAGCCAGGACTCTAAGTTGAGGAGAGACTTCAGGCTGTACATGACAGACCCAGAGATGGGGGATGGGGGTTCTCGAGGACTACAGGGCAAACCAGACAGAGGAGTCGAGACTCCTAGGTCAGACAGGAAGGAGCCACAGTTGCAGACAGGGCCTCCAGGGGTTGCAGCACTCAAGGGTCCTGTCTGGACAGAGCCACAGGTCCCCCTAGAGTGGAGTCTCTTCTCCACACTCTGGCTGGCCCACACCCACTCAAGCAGATGCCCACGGCAGGGGATAGACTGAGGTGGGTGTCACTTGAGCCTTGGATAAACCCGTTCCTTTAAACAGCCCCAGTCCCTGGCGGGTGCTATCAAGAGCTCAGCAACCCAGCTGCAGTGGGTTGCTGAACCAGTCCACTCTAGGGGACTGAGACCCCAACCTGGGAGAGGGGGTGTAAGGAGGACACATATGTCCCCAGGCGATAGGGGCCAGAGGAGAGGCTGGACTTAATTAAGTCTTGGGGGATTGGAAGAGTCTCAACTGAGGGTTCCATGAACAGCTGGGCATAGGGGATGTGGAAACGGCTACCTGGCAGAGGGCATGGCCTATGCAAAGGCCCTGGGATGGGAGTGACCAGATGTGCATGCTTCACTGCTCAACCAACTTGTAAAGAGTCAGCAGGGCTTGCCCCGGGTTGAGATTATTTGAAGTGCTAAACCCAAAGGACTCTTGCCACCTCTGCAGGGTGACTGTGGGGAAATAGAGGGGTAATGGAGAGGATGTGATTCAGGGAGCAGTGTTTCCAAGCATGCCTGGAGCCCCAAGTTCCATTCCCATCACTGCACAAACCAAGCACTTGTCATCCCAGTGCTCTGGAAGTGGAGGCAGGAGGATCAGAGATTCAAGGTTATCCTTGGCTACATAGCAAGCTCAAGGCCAGCCTGGGCTACATAAGGCCCTATGTAAAAAAAAAAAAACATAAAGAAAAAAGTCACTGAGGAGATTAAGGTTTCCTTGTGATCAGAATGAAAGGACCTCAGCAAGGGTGAGTGCTGAGCTGATGTGGGTGTCACAGACAACAGAGAAGGGAGTTCTGCACAGGGCCTGGAGGTATAGCACCCCTGCAGAGAGCAGAGAGCATGGGGTTCTGAGGTATGCAGGTGTGACTTGGTTTAGTGTGTCCCAAGGCAACGGCAGGCCTCCAGCTTCTGCCCTTGGGAGTGAGGCCAGGAGAGATGGAACCGGAGTGCCCAGTGGCATGTGGTATGGGCAAAGCCAGCAGGGAGCCAGGGCACATACAGGGAGAAGTAGGATGAAGGGGCCCTAGTTACGGGGTCCCCAATACACAGCTTAGAAAGCTCAGAGCTCTTGCAGAGTGCCTGTTAGGGAAGGATCCTAGAACACAGGGCAGGGGCAGGGCAGTGATCATGGGGTACGAGGGAGACAAGGCAGGTGGTGGGGTGAACCCAAAAGGAAGCCTGCCATGTCTGTCTGTCATCTTGTGGTGGATGCCGGCAGGGCTCGTGCTGCTGGGAGTTTGGCTCAGTCTTTGCTTCTCCTTTCCCAGCAACTACACAGCACTGCTGGGAGTGTGGATCTACGGCTTCTTCGTGCTCACCCTGCTGGTTCTGGATCTGCTCTATTATTCAGCCATGAACTACGACATTTGCAAGGTTTACCTAACCCGGTGGGGCATCCACGGACGGTGGATGAAACAGGACCCCCGGAGGTGGGGGAACCCGGCTCGAGCCCCTCGGCCGGGACAGCCAGCTCCACAGCCGCAGCCTCCCCCTGGTGTCCTGCCGCAAGCCCCCCAGGCCGTGCACACTCTGCGGGGAGACACACACAGCCCACCCCTGATGGCCTTCCAAAGCTCATCTGCCTGGTGAGTGTTCACAATAACAGCTCGGGTGGACTTGATGTTATTACTGCTGCTGCATTCGGATTATGGGTGACCAGCCTATTTGCTGTCCTTACTGTTTGCCAAGGAGGACTTGGAGCCACTTGTGGCGGCACACGTGTGACTAGAGGAGAAGCCAAAAAAGACAGGTTGTCACTCGAGTTTCCAAGATGAAAGGGGAAGTTGGACGGCTTTTCATGTTCTTGTGGTTTGGTCGAAAGAAAGGGAAGCTTGGCAGGGACTGGAGGGAGAATTTCCAGTAGGAAACAAACCTAGGTAGCCTTTAGCTCCTTTTCTCTGCTTACCTGGAGGTGACTCAGGCAGGCTGTCCTGTGGTCTCGCTGGGGAGAAAAGGATACTTGGCTTTGAGGGTGGTCAGGTCTGGTCTCATCATCCGGGCAGCTGCTATCTCTAGGATGGTGGTGATGGTGGACGGGTGGCAGCATTGCTGCCCAGAGTGGAGGACTTTGAGAGCAGCTGTCCCATGGGGCCAACCAGCCCAAGGACAGAGACGGGTATGGCCTGCTCCTTGGCCCAGGGTCTTGGGTGGACAGAGACTGGGGGCCTAGGCAGTAGCTGTGGGCATAGACTCTGGGTCCTCAGACTCTGAGCACAGTATCTTTTGGGGTCACAGTCCAGAGCCCAGGCTGCAAGGTCATCTTGAGCCCTCTTGCCCATGGCCTTCACCTCACAGCACAGTGACCACAGGGCTCTGTGGGCTAATGACCACCTACCCCTCCCAGCACAGTGATCACTGGGCTCTACGGGGGACTGACTAGCACAAGCCTGTCTCTGCCGCTTCCCAGTGCTGTGACCTCAACTGCTCTGTTATTCTTTGACCTTCCAGTCCTCATGAGAAATCAGAGCTGGGTACCCCTTCTTGGGTTATTCTGGGGGTGCCTGGTGCATAGTAGGCACACTGTGAACCTTTGCTGCTTCTCCTGGGAGGTACAGACGAGCTTGTTAGCCACTGCTGGGGCAGCTCCCAGGTAGTGACCTTTTCAATAATGAATGGCGTGAATAATTAATCAGATGCATTTACAGCCTCTTGCGCCTATGCACCGAGTAACTGCCTGTCTATCACGTAGGAGACAGCCACTGCCTGTCTTTCCTCGGTTGGGCCCTGGGCTGGCTCCTGTGGTAGGAGGGGAGGGTGTGGAGAGCCACCATTCAGGTGGGGAGCCAGACACAGATGTGGGGAAAACTAGACAGGGAGCGGTCTGTTTACTGTGCCCAATGGCAGGACTTCCCGAAGCTCACTGGCCAAAAGGGTCTGGTGGGGTGCCTCTTGGCACCCTGCTTTGAGAATCACTGGGAGACATCTTGGTGGAGTCCCCACCTGCTTCCAAGGCGATGAAGGTTATTAGTGTTCTATACTCACAGCTGGGGTTGGCCTGCATGGAGGCCCATGGTGCCTGGAGATGTACTGAGTCACCACCTCTGCACCCGAAGTCCCTGGCTTACCTGCTGTGAGCGCTGTGTCTTTCTCAGTGTTCCCCCTTCCCACACTGGCTTTCACCAATGCGAACCTACCGTGCACTGACTCTATGCCAAGTGCCACGCTGTACCTTCGGGATGCAGGAGTAGAGGAGGTGCAAGGATGTGCCCAGAGCTCAGAATTGTATGAAAGCTAGAATTTATAGAGACTGAGGGAAGGTGTCTGCTTGGCCATTTGGGACTCACATACTGTGAAGCTCACCTGTCCCTGCCTTCCTGGTTCCCTCTACAGACTTGGGAAGTTGTGTCTGAGGCTACCTGATTGTCCATTTGAACCATGGCCTAGAAGTCCATGGGCTGTAATGTGTTGTGAGGGAATGTTCTAGTCACTGGCCACATTCACAGACCATTTCCCAGTCCCTTTTTGTCCTTGGATGTGCCGTGACATGGGATGAGGCTTCAGTTTTGTCAGAGGAGAAGCAAGGGGAAAGGGTTGGGCAACCATGTGGAACCTCCTCCTTTGCCATCCCAGGATCCTCTGGGAGACTAGAGGTTCAGGGTGCAGGACTCTGGAGGCTCAGCCTGCCACTTTGCCCTCTTCATCCTGACTTGTGTTGAAGATCTCAGCATCTTGACTACCTGCTTCTCTGGCTTCTCCGACACAGCCTCCCTCCCCTTGCTAGAGTACAAAGCCTCCCGCAGAGGAGCCAGATCACCAAGAGGGTATGATGGCTGACCCATACATCGCCTCACCCTGGGGAGGCCCTCTGTAAGCTGAGATGAGCAGTAGATCTGGACCCTCTACGGAAACTGAGGCTCACGGGCAGGTGGCCAGATGGGCAGGTCTAAGGCTCTAGCAAGATAAAGATCCAGTCAGCCGTGTGTGTGGTCTCAGTTGCCCAGGCAGCCCTGCCCTGCTATGGAGGAGGCAGGGGAAAGCTACACCATCGACCACCCTGCTAGCAGCAGGGACACCACCTGGTAGGTGACTCCCAGCTGGGGCTTGGTGAATAAGCCTTGGGTCGCTCCTAAATTGCCACATCCGGAGCAGTACTAGAGCCCCTGGGGGTTGTGGCACAGCCCTGGTCCTTCAAGCCCTGCGAGCACACTCTCTCTTCATCTTCCTCTTGAGCAACGTGACTGCCTGGTAAAGGAAGAACCAGGTGCCAGTTGAACAGCCAGGCATACGGAGCTCCT
The DNA here is from genome assembly GCA_004026605.1 of Ondatra zibethicus. Lineage (NCBI taxonomy): Eukaryota > Metazoa > Chordata > Mammalia > Rodentia > Cricetidae > Ondatra > Ondatra zibethicus. The sequence goes on along the minus strand of PVIU01002691.1, from coordinate 112,127 downwards.
GCCAGCTGCCCTGTCCCATGGCTCTAACTGAGTTAGGGAACAGGGGAGCCCCTGGGTGAGCTGGAGACTCAAGCCTTCATTGAATTTTACAGAGGAATTTTGTTCAGATTCTTAGGCTCCATCTCTGTTCTGGTGACCAGAGACTCAGCTCCCTGAGGTTCTAGTGTTCTCCATACCTTGAATCTCTCTTTACCCTCCCCAGGGCTCTGCCTTCCTCAGGAGGAAGCCCTCCAGCCCCCACTTTAGCTGTGGATTGTGGAGGCTGCTATCCCCAGACCACCTGCCAACCCATCCCCCTACTAAAGCACCTTCTAGGGTTCCTTTCTGGCCCTGCCCCCTGCTGATAGTCCTGCAGCTAGTTTTCTTATCACACCATGGTTCCTGGTGGGTCCGGGCTCTCAGCCCCTGTTGGGGCTGTCTGTGGTTCACAGCAGACACTCGGTGAGTCTGCTCTGACTGCAGCAGGCCAGCCAGTGCACAGGTGCAGCACAGGTCCCCTCCAGCCTAAATCCCAGGCCCACCTTGGGGGAGTTGCTAGTGCCCTGAAGCTCAGCATATCTGCCTCTGCATCCTGCCTGTCCTGTGACAGGTGAGAAAAGGTCGTATCTGGGGGAAGATACTCAAGAGTATGCCCTCAAAACACAAATACAGCTTCCCAGCTTCACCGGGCATTTGGCAGCTAGCCCATCAGGATCTCAGGGTTGAAGTTGTCCTCATTTCACAGATGGGGAAACTGAGACTCGCATGGTGTGGGTATGGGCCGTGTGGGTGCTGAAGACAGAGCTGGAGCACGGGTGACTCAGGGAGCTGCATCACCCAAAGGCCCACTTGGGTGTGTGTGGCTCACAACGCTCCCTGGAGCTCCCTGTGCACCTTACAGTCTCCTCTCCCCAGCTGCCCTTCACTGTTTTATCGCCTCCTGGCAGGGCCTCTGAATCCTGTGACTTTTCTGTCCTTCCTTCCCTTCCTCCAGGAAGGAGTTTTTCAAATATCTGCACAGCTTGCTTGCTAGGTCCCCTGCCCCACATTCCACACCACTTAAGTCTATAGGCAAGGAAACTGAGGAACAGAGCGATTGGGTGACTCCCAGCAAATCAGTGGTCAGCACTTGAGTGAGGATGGACTGACTCCAGACAGCTTAGAAAGCTTGGCTGGCTGGCCCATCCCCCTCTCATCCCCCTCTTGCTCACACTGAGAGCCTCCTGCCTGCCTCCCTGCCCTGTCCTTTGTCCATCACGGCAGAGTGACCCTTTTAAAACCTAAATCAAAACCAGCTAATGGAATCAAAATCCTCTTCACTTGCTCACCCAGCACAGCGGTGCTCCTGACGATGGCCCAGAGTATCAGCAGCCACTGCTCCCAACCCGACAAGCACCTTCCTCCATTAACCTGCAGGGCTGGCTCCCTTCCTTTCGCCAGGTGCATGTCCAGAGTCCCTGCCCAGAGAGACAACCCTCACATCTCCCCTCCACCTCCTCCATACCCCCCCCCACCATCACTCTGCACTTCCTGCACACTCTTTTGGTCCCTTTGATGTATTACCATCACCTGGCAGCGTGTCTGGTTTCCTGTTTGGTGTCTGTCTTTTTCTTCTGTCTGTCTGTCGCACTGGAAGGAAACCCTTAGAAAGCTGGACTCTACGGAGCTCCAGCACTGAGAACAAGCACCTAACTCATGGTGGGTGAGTGAAGGCACCGTGTTGCTCAGGAGGATGTGTTGAAGGCTTCTGCGCAGGTCAGCTCAGTGAATGAACCAGGAAGTGCCCAACAGGTGTTCCCACTGCCTGAGACTGCAGAGCCATGAAGCTCCTATAAACGGGGCCGCTGAATCTCCCCAGCAGCCCTGCAGGATGAGTGTCTTCAGGTCAGTCCAAGAGACTGAGGCCCAGGGGGAACTAGTGGCCTTCAGGCTGGGCAGGACATGGACTTCAGGATGGCTGATGCTAGAGCCTGTGTCATGGGTATGGAGGTCCCTCCTCTACTGGGACATCTGCCTCCTAAGACACCTGGGACACCTGTCCCAGGCTGGGTGTGTCACCAGCTAGAGAGTGTGGATTCCCTAAGTGGGCCTCCCCCATCCCTGGAGGAACTTCGAATGTCCTCAAAAAACAGGAAGCCTAGGGCTCCAAGTAGCCTCATAAGAAGCCCTCTGTCATGGGGGCCGCAGTGGTGGGAACTCAGCCTGGGCTCCCGCTGTTCCAGCCCCTCCCTGAAGGGTGAGGAGACCTGGTTGATGGTCATGGTACTTGTTTGCCCATGGGCTTGGTCTCCAGGGTCTTTATCCTTTCTCTTATTCCAGTACCAACATTGTTCCTAGCATTCAAGGACCCAGCAGAAGTGGCCACCTGCCTGCCCATCCCCCTGCCCACACCCTGCTTATCCCCTGCCCATCCTCCTGCCCACCCCCTGCCAAACCTCTGCCCACCCTCCCACCTGCCTGCCTTCCTGCTCACCCACCTGACAGTCCACCCAGCCAACCAACCACCTGCTCTCTAGTCTGTCCGCCTTTCCCTCCCCACCACAGGAGGCTGGGGCAGTGCAGCTGTGCAGCACCCACGCTATTTCCAGTCAGTTTAATCCCCACATTTCCGGCTCAGACTCCAGCAGACTTACAGTCTGAGAGCAGCTGTCTCAGAACTGGACCTGGATTTATACACGCCCACCTCTCGGGGCTGGTGGGGAAACCTCAGGCCAATCATATAGGCTTTTGGAGCCTCTGTGTTCCCATATGTGAAATGGGTGCAAATCAGATTACTTCATAGACTCCTAAGGAGGATTCCAGGGTTCCAGGTATGGCCAGTTTCTCAGTGAGCACGAGTTGTTATTATTATTGCTGTTATTTAATTAGTAAACGATGGAGAGAGGAAAGCCACCAGGCCTACCTGGCTGCTGTTTTGTTTCCTGCTGTCCCCTGTGCCTGCTTTTTGCCTTCCCTTCAAAGATGTGCGGGGACTTTGCCTTCTAGCTTTATCCACAGTAAATTGGCCATTATTGTGTGCATTTCCTTAATGTCTCTAAACATCGTTTCAGCATCTACTGGCTTGTGAAGATCCCTCGTGCTGGCATTAAACTTAAGTTTCCCACAGAGCGACATTTAAGACAGCTCACACCTCTTTTTTTTTCCTTTTCTCTTTTGCTGTGACAGAAAACAGAGAGAGTGGCAGGGCTGAGGGAAACAAGGGGTGCAACCAACACTTAGGGGGTGCAACCAACACTTGACTGGCTCTGGCCTCTCCCCAAGGGAGGAAGTGAGCTACTTCCTTGTGATGGACTCCAGGCAGGAAGAAGCCTGAGCCTTGAGTGACAGTCTGATGGCCCCATGTGCAGCTGCCAGGCCTGGTGGCACCAGAGATGGGGTTCATGGTGCAACTCTGGGGCGCTATCTCTTTCATTGTCATGGTGATGCTATTAATTCGTTCTGTCTTCTCTCTTGGTGAGCCTCTATTTCGCTGTGCCTCCAAGACCACCGATAATGGTCTCTCTTTCCCTGAAGCAGCATTTGTTCCTCAAACCTTGGTTCCTTGGGGTTCCCCTCCACCCTCCATTCACTGTTTACTAAATATATTCTTAATTAAGTTTCAGTCAAGTTGCTTTTCTGGAAAACCCAGGCCTGCTCTGACTGACACAGCTCAGGCTGGATTCTCAAGGTTTCCTATGTCTGTTCCACATGTGACAGGGTTTCCTGCCCCATGCCAAGAATGCCCAGGAAGGTAGTGGGAATTTGGAAACCTCTTGCTGAATGGCTAAAAAGTCAGACTGTATAAGCTGGTGATAAAACACACTGTAATGGGCATGGAAATGGTAACCCTTCAGAACTCTGCAGTTACGTTCCTGCTTTGGCTGTGGCTGTGCTCCTGAGTTAGAGAATGTACGTACTGGTCCGTCTTGTCTGCCTGGGAGACATCTGCAGCATGGGCTGGATGGGCTAGCCTGGGGCATCCCTTCTGCATTTAGGGATAGTGAGCTGGGGTGTTCATACCTCAAAAGCCGGCAGCATGCACTCTGCCCCATACGCTGGGATTCAGCCAGTGTGTGGGGACTCTGCTGGCCTCTGAGGGCAGGCTGTCCAGTGCTTGCCAACCCTTTCTCTGTCATCAGTCACGAACATCCAAGTGCTGGAACATTGCCACCTCAACTAACCTCACCTGCCCCTTGGCCTGTAACCTCTCTGGGGACAAACGTGTCTCTTCTGCTTACATTAACAAGTAACTTGCTGTCTACAGGGTCACCCGCAGGCAGGCAGCTGGTGGTCAGCTTAAGGGGCCACCGTGGTTCTAGAAGGTCAGTTTATCAGCTCTTCCCAGCTCCAGGCCATTCCAGGGGAGGGAGGAAAACAGGACTGGTCACTTTTACTGTATGGCTGGATCCTTTGTCCCTAAAGGATCTTCACCAGCTTCCTGGCCCCAGCCTGCATCCGTGTCAGCCTGAGTGGTTGTGTCAGCGAGGGTTGTACAGACATCACGGAACCCTCACTCAGACAGCCAGTGCTTGTTGGAGACCAGATATTGTGTCCACGCCCCATGTTGAGGGTCGAGAGTCAAGAAATGAAAAAGGCAGAGCCCGGAGCCTCAGTAGCCACCACTGGCTCAGTGAAGGCTCACGCTGACCTCCACCTGCTTTGCTTGGAAAAATCAATGCCTTCCATCAAGGACAAACACACCTTAGAGATGATCAGGGAAGCCACTTCAAAGGCCACTCCATAGTGACCTTTGGAGCAGGGAGGTCGCAGGCACCTCTTCCAGCCTCAGCTCCCAGCAGACTGTAGGTTTGGAAGACCAGGAGCCTCTCGGCAGACTGTGGGAGAGCAGCTTTCGGGTCTGGATCCCCGGGTCTTTGAGTAAGCCCCTGCCTGCCTACCTGGGAATGCAGGGACTTTGGGAGACTCAGGAAGATCTGCTGGGAACTTAGCAACACGGCATCCATATCCCAGTGGGCCACCCGCACGCAGGCCTACACCACAGTGAACCAACCCTCAATCTTGTATGGAACTTTCATTAAAATGTCCTAACACAGTAATTGTGTAAGAGATCCCAGTCCCATGAGTCATTAATAAAGAGACATTTCATAAGGCCAGGTATGACCCTCCATGGGGAAGGGACATCTCTCCATGTCCCTGATAAAATCCCTATAATCACACCCTGAACCACAGCAGCCTACCCATGAGAGGGCACCAAAAGCCACCTGCCTGCTCCTTCTGACTCTTGTGCTTGGAAGAAAGGACACTGCCCCATGTCCCACCTCAGCTGGAGGTAAAGGACAGCTTATATCACTGTTCCTCCAACCACACGGAAGAAGGAACCTGGAGTTGAATATTTTGCCATCGACTTGGTCCCTGGATCTTTGCACTCCAGCATCTACTTTCTCAGTCACGCTGCCTGCCATGGGCTGGGGTTCAGAAAGACTCAACCCCTGGAGTTGTGGTTCTGAGTGGGGAGAGCCAGGATGCACAGCTGTGCAGGGCCCACAGTCTCCATCACTCTCCAGTCCTCCTTTCCAACATCCCCACCCCAGCCAAGCGACCACCTAAGACACTTTACCAGAATCTCATGGAGACAAGAGCCTCCTCCCATCCAGGGACCCTTGGCTGCTACTTAGCAGGGTATCTGACAGGCTTCACTTCTGCTAACCGTCCCACCTCCTCCATCCATGATCTGACCTGAGCTGCCCAGTAGCCTCTCTAGGTATTCCCTGACCAGTATTCCCACAGTGTGGGAGCTGGACTCCCCTATGGAATATCTTCCTCCATAAGATGGGGTCAGGGGTCAGAGGATATAGAGAGGGATAGCTGACACTCCCCCAGAGCAGAACCTCCAAGTCTCTCTCTTGTGATCACTGTGTCTCTGCTTCTATCGTGGCCACTTTCGTGTTTCCAAGTACGCATCTTTGTTGCCTCGCAGAGCTCAAATCCAGATGTATACCGATCAATACACATGTGTAATGGACCAATACTGTCTTCCTAAAAGCCATCAGTCAGTCAATGGCAATAGTGTGTCTCCCGGCTGACAGCAGGAGGAGGGGGCGGAACTCTTTGTTGAAGCCTGGGGACAGGAGCGTGTTGTCCATTAGTCTGAGAAATCCATCCAAGCTGCGGGTGGGGGTTGGGAAGGCCTGGACCACAGTGGCAGGTGGCACCAAGAGGAGCAGTAACTGTGTCCCGGCCAAGGATGGGGGCTGCAAGGCTGTTCTAGAGGTGAATGGGACCTGGGAAAGGTGGGTGCAGGTCAGTAAGAGAGCACAGTGGACTAAAGAGACTTGGACATGGCATGGTAGGTTACACTGCAGTGTAGGGCTGGGCTCTCTGGGTTTCAGGGGAGAGGAGGAGGGTGGGGTGGATACTGAGTAACTAGGACAAGAAACAGGTGAACAGGAGGCACAAGATGCCCAAAGGACAGATGGATCTCCAGCAGGCATGATGACCCAGGAAAGATGCTGGGTAGGCTACCACCTCTGAAAGATAGCTTGTCTTCAGATAATCAGGGACAAGGAGTGACACCCTAGGCACCTAAGACTGGGATGCAGGTCAGGGCTGACGACTCAGCATAGACTTGATCCCAGCACTTGTTACTGTTTCCCAGCCATAGCAAACTCCTATTCATCCCCCAGAACCTTGCTGAGATCTTTTTTTTTTTTTTTGGAGGGGAGGCTCCTTCTTCTGAGAATCCTCTCTCCCTGTGTCCACTGCAGTAAGAGCCTAGCCACTTGGTCCACAGGAGGGCAGGGCATGCCTGAGTCATCAGAGTTCACAGGACCAGGGCAGAGTTCTGGGCAGGAGTGGGTACCCTAGTCTACCCTCTGCCTCCTCTTGCTGTTTGACCGTGGGCAGCTGTGACCTTCCATGTCTCGGCCCCACCTTTCCACAGAGCCTCCTGACCTTCTTGGGCTGCTGGCGATGCTAATGGGACAAGAGTGGCTAAGTGCTTTAAAACCTCTGGTGCAGGAGGTGTAGGCATCTTGATTCCTGTGGGGGGATGGGCAGTTCCAGACAGAGGCCTTCGAGGGGACAGCCTGAGCAGAGGCAGCTGATGTAGAACACAAGTTTCCTCTTAAAGTGGTGCCATCAATTATTGACCAGTGTGCCATTAAAAATTAACCAACAGGATGTGTGTGTTAAAAGGACCAAGGGACCCACAGCTGAGAGAGAGAGAGAGAGAGAGAGAGAGAGGACAGGAGGGAGGGCAGCAGGAAGGACTAGAGTCAGGGCCCCCAAAGCCCCCAGCCCACCCTGCAGCCCCATTTCCAAGATGTGCTGCCCGTTGCCCTGTGCCATAGAGATGCCTGGCCCTTCCTCTAGGCTGTAACCCCACAGAGACTCCCTGGCCAGCAGAACAAGTTCATTCTCTCAGCTGCCAGACAGCTTCCTTCTGAAGGAGAGATCAGGGCTCATGTTAAAGATCTTTGCTTTGTAGCCCAGCTGGCCCTGGCCTTCTGTTCCTCCTGCCTTCCTGTACCCAGAACATGTGGCTTCATGCGTGCTAGGCAGGCCTTCTCCCAACGGATCCGTGCCTTCATCTCACACATTAGATTCTTCACAGTACCACCATGTCCTCAGGCAGAGTGGATGTTGGAGGATGCTATGACACTGTCTGCATCATCATAGAGAGGCCTCACCCTTTCTCAGGGAGACCCAGCGGGAAGTGAAAGAGAGTCAGACTCTGGGGGAGGGGGGAGGGCAAGGCCATTCCACCCTACCAACCTTTCCCGTGGGAGTTCTTCCTGCTGTTTCATGGTACCGTACTGGGGTTCTGAAAGGTCATGAGCACATCCAAGGTCAAACAGTCAAGGAGAAGTTGGTACCCAGAAGCCTCCATGTCCCCAGCAGAGATGAGTGCAAGCCAGAGTCACTCTCCTCTACATCACCCTTGTTGCTTCTCATCTTTTCTACACTGAGGCCACAGCCAATGTCTGTCCTGCTGGGTGACCCAAGAGACCCCTACCAAACACTTGTGATGGACAGCTGCTCTAGGTGTTTCCGTCCCCCTCTGGGGCCTGTGTTGGAACCAATGGATTACCGATACCTCATGCTGGTTGAACATGGACCTAGAAGCTTCCTTGCTCCAGGAGCAAGTGGCGGCCGACTTGTTAACCTTGGAGTGAAGGTGGTACAGGCCACTGGTTTCTGAAGGTGACATCACTGCTGTCCTCTTGCTCAATGATTCTCTACCTACTAACATAGTACCCACGCACATCCCTGCTGAGCAGAAGACACTCATGGAGGCAGGTGATAATAGCTGGGAGGAAGGGAGAGGATCTCATCCTGAGGGCTAACCAGGACCTGGTCCACACTACTAGCAGCCAAGCCAGGGTCTGAATCCTTGCTGACCGCTGGCAACTCACTCAAAACAGGGAAGGGACACAAAACTAAGATGTAGGCAGGCTGGGTACAAAGGCAAACACACACACACACACACACACACACACACACACACACACACACACACACTCCTACAGTGTGGGACAGAGCTGAGGAACCCCAGAGCCATGGGATGTTGTGGCACCTACATCAAGGCGGCAGGCCTGCTCCTTCAGGAGGCGGTAAGGAGACTTCCTGAGGTGCTTGCCCTCACTGGCCCACAGCCCCACCCACAGCAGCTGCTATCTGACTCCTGTTTCTGCTTTCTTTAAAACTTTTGAAAAGCTTCATGTGTGTGGATGCTCAGCCTAAGTCTGTGTACCACTTGCATGACTGGTTCCCGCGGAGGCCAGAAAAGGGAGTTGGATCTCCTGGAACTGGAGTTACAGACAGTTGTGAGCCTCCATGTGGGTGCTGGGAATCGAATCTGGGTCCCTCTGCAAGAGCAGCCGGTGCTCTTAACCGCTGAGCCTTCTCTTTAACTACTGCTTCTGAGACCCTTTCTTGTCTAAGGCTCCCCTGGGTGTGCCCAGTCAGATGAGCCTGACCATGCCTTTTGTTAGGACCCGGAAGGGACTCCCAGCAGGAAGCTCCCTGACTTACAAGTGCAATCACAGTTCCCAGGCATCAGGGCAAGGGACTTTAGAGTTGTTCACGTATGTCTACTCAGGTGTATGAGGCAGTCAGGAGTGGGCGTGCACTCAGCTCTCCTGAAGTTTAAAGGAGGAACTTGGCCTGCTCACATCCTCACCCAGTCCCATCATGAGCAAGTTGCATCTGAATGCGCGTTGCTTTTCATCCTTCTGCGGGAACAGCACCTCCTGCTGGAGACCTGCCACCTGCTGGGCCCACATCTGCTACCCAGGCTGCCCCTGTGCCCTGGTATTGCATCTGTTCCTGCCATGCTTCTCCCAGCATCCCCACTTTTCGCTCCCTTGTTAAAAAAAACGTACTTAAAGCTGTCCCAACTGTGGGGTTGCTGGGAGAACACCCCAGGAGATATGTCACGGCTCCTGCCTTGGCCCGGCAGCCAGCCAGTGCCAAATGGCTATGAGCTACCGTCATCCCAGGAGCCACGTCCACAGTCCACACTTCGCCTGTAGTTAGACAGGAGCCTCTCCTTTGCTTTTATTGTTCCAGACTCTCCTGGCATTTGGAAAGCTTTCATTACTATTCAAATTGCCAGGTGCTCCATCTCATTTCAACCAGGCCGCAGACACTCCCCCCACTCCACCAGCCAGCTGCACAGCTCCTCCTGTGCCCCCTCCTCCGCCCCTTCCTTGGCTCAGCACTGCTCACCAGTGCTGCTGTGCAGAATGGCAGTGTTTCCCAGTGGTTAGCAGCACAGATTGGACAACACTGGCTGGACATTGGTCCTGGGCAAGTCAACTGTCCCCTCAGAGCCCAAGTCCTTACCTAGTAAATTTTGAAAATGGCTTACCGAGGATGGAGCTCACCAGCCCAGGGGACAGCACTCTGAGAAGGCCCGGCTCAGGAGTACTGACCAGCCCTAACTTGCCTCACACAGAATTTTCTAGAATCTCATGACCTTGGGATGGAGTCCAAGGACCTTTATCTAGGGTCTAAGTCTTTGGTACCCATTGTCCCTCTTACCAGGCCTGCTATGGCTTTCTGAATGTCTTCAACTAGGCTGTCCCCTTCCCACCCATTCCCCAGCATCAATCAACTTCCTCCTCAGGCCCCCACTGAGCTGAGGACCTGGCCAGGTCCCCTAGGGCCCATCTTTTAATGTGGCTGACACAGCAGGTGCCCCTGCTCCAACATTTTCTTCTAAAAAGCTAGGCCAAGGCCAGGCATCCCAACATGGTCTATGCTGTGGTTAATATCCAGGCGAGGCATGTCACAGCAGTCCGAATGACCACTGCGGGCCTGGAGTGGCATCAAGTGGGCACCTGAGGCCCTAAGACATTAGTAATTTGCCCAGAGTCACACAGCATTTCACAACCCAGGACTGCTTGACAGTGCTCAATAAAACCCAGGTCCCTTCCCAATTATGTGGGATATGGGGTAACATGTTACCGATGCCTGTGGGAGGCAGGGAAGCTTCTGTAAAGGACACCTAATGAGGCTTCTTGATGGTTGTGTAGGAGTTTCCCAGGTGTAAAGGGGGAGGATGTGTCTAGCATGTGGAAAGTATCCTGGGTTTTCTGGACAAAACGGAAGCCATGAACCTGGAAGAGGTACAGTCCAGTAATAAGAGACCCTGAGGTACCAGGCCAGACACCCACTGAGGCCATCTCACCTCCTCAGCCTCAGGCAGGGTCACAAGTGGCCACAGTGACAAAGCCCCCATCTCCTATCCACACACTGACATCATCAGCATCACCATCGAGAGGCGGAGCCTCAGTGGAGGAAGTGGATAACTGAGACTGGCTAACACTTCCTGTCTGCCTTTGGATCCTCCCAGATGTGAGCCAGAAGACCCCTGCTTCTGTCACCTGCAGGGCTGGTCGTCACTTCTCCGCCATGATGGACTGTATCCTCAAACCACAAACCCAAATAAACCTGCCATGCTCTAAACTGCTTCTGTTTAGGAATTTGGTCACTGTGGAGAACCAGGAACCCCACTCATAACAACCACTAGCAGCGGAGTAGCAAAGAGTTAGTTTATTTTGGCTTTGTAAATTTGGGCAGCAAGTGACCCCATGGCAGGAATGCAAAGGACCGCTTCTATAACACCAAGCCAGGTCCCTCCCCTTGACCCTCACTGACTGAGTAGGCAGGGGTGCAGTTGTACATGTCATCTCTTGGCTACAAAGTAGGTAAATGGGTTTATCTGTTCATCCTATATCCTGTTTATTTTAAAGCTTTTGGGATGCATGGCTGGGTCACATCTTCGGGTGACTACACAAGCTTGGCAGTTAGTGATTTTTTTTTTTTTTACTCTAGACGAGCAGGTGTCAGTGGGCCCAGCATCTCCTGATGATCGGTAGCTGGACCTGAGATGACCCAGATGGTCCATGCTTGTGTGTTACTTCTCGTAGTCACTGCCACAAGAAAAATAACATTAGCCTGTGATGATTAGTCCTCTTTTGTCAACCTGACACACCCAGGAAGAGGGAAGGTCAGCTGATGAATTGCCTCCATCAGATTAGCTTGTGGTCCCGTCTGAGAAGCATTTTTTTTTTGATTGTTAATTTGATGTAGGAGGGCCTGGCCCACTATGGGCGGTATCTTTCCTAGGCAGATTGGCATGGGCCCTGTAAGGAAGGTAGCAACAGGTGAGCCTGGGAGCAAGCCACTAAGTAGCATTCTTTCATTGGTTTCTGATTCAAGCTTCTGCCTTAAGTTCCTGCCTTGCTTTCCCTCCATGGGGGATTGTAACCTGTAAGATAGAATAAACCTGTTCTTCTCCAAGTTGGTCATGGACATGGTGTTTATTTATCACCAACAGAAAACAAACTAGAACAGCACAGTGTAGATGGTGTTGAAGTCCTTGGGAAATGCTGAGGCTCAAGGAGGAAGCAGAAGGTGACAGGAAAATACGATCTGAGACAATGAAGACATCTGGAGGGTTGGTAATCAGGGACTGGAGCATCCTTGGAAGCCAAGAAGAATCAGGACAAAGGGCAGGAACATCCTAGAACAGGAGGCATGGCAGAGTCAACACCACTAGACCAGTGTTATGGGGAGGGAGTGGCAATTGCTGGCCACAGACTTAGTAGCATGGGGGTCTGTGGAGACCGACAAGTCATTCCAGTTGGAGAATGGACTTGGACAGAAAGTACATGGGTTCTTCCTTCCCAGATACCGTCTACAGCTCCTCTTTTGTTCTTCCACCTTCTGCTGTGTTGGAATCTCCAGCTGTTCACATAGCCCATTGTTTTCCAGAGAACCAACAACTGGATTTGTTTATGAAGTCATCTCTGGGCTGTTTCCATTTTGATCTCTTTCTTGCTTTCCTGTGTCTTCCTTGGTTTTGTTTGTTTGTTTTTTCCCTGTCTAACTGTTTGAGCTTGGTGACCCATTTGTGGCTTCACATTTCTGAAGAACTTGTTTACGGCTATGAAACTACCTCTTGGCGCAGCTTTAGCTGCGCCACTCGGCTTTGCAAATGTTATTTTCATTTTTGGCCAATGTTGAAATTCCTGTTTTTCTTGTCTGATATTTTGTGATGTTTATTCTTCAGTCTCTTTGACTCAGGTGTTATTTTAAAGACTTTATAAAGTCTCTGGCAGTAGAGTTTACTTTAGGAGTTTTTCTCTGGTGCATGAGTTCGTGTATACATGTACATGTGTGTATACATGCATTTGGAGGCTACAGAGCAATATCATGTGTCTTCCTCAATCACTTTCCACTTCGCTGTTTGAGACAGGGTCCCTCCCTGAACCTAGCTCACCATTTTGGCTAGACTGCATAGCCAGCCAATCCAGGAATGCTCCTACCTGCTTCCTCAATGCTGGGGTCGCAGGAGCCTGCTATGGCACCTGGCTTTCTGTGTGAATGCTGGGGCTCTGAACTCAGGTCCTTGCACTCGTGTTGGCAAGCACTTTGTGAGCTGAGCCCCAGCCATTTACTTATTTGTTTGTTTGTTTAGAGTCTTGCTATGTAATCCAGGCTTGTTCAAAGCTTACAGCCGTCCTCCTGCCTCTGTGTCTTGAAAGCTGAGATTATAAGTGTGTACCACTTACACCTCTGACACCTGAGTTGTGTTTTTTTTTGTTCAAATTATATTATATTATATTTTATATTATGATCAGACAATGTTTTATTTCTGCTGTTTGAAATTTAGGCCTGATTGGGGTGTGTGTGTATGTGTGTGTGTGTGTGTGTGTGTGTGTGCGCGCGCGCGTGCGCACGTGTGCGCATGCATGAGAGAAAGAGAGAGAAGAGATTCCCTTATGCTGGTCCCTCCATCTGTCGTGGAGAGAGGGGAACTGGGCGTACCAACGATAGCTCTCTTTGGCTTTTTTTCTCCTGCATCCCAGGCTGTTCCTGTGGAGCAAATGGCAAAGCTGTGTTGTCTTGAGCACAGGGATTTGCTAGTGTTGGGCCTCATGGTGACTGTCCCTACCATTCCACACACTGCCCTTGCTTTTCTTTCTGCCTCTTGCCCCACCCCGGTTTCACTTTAAGCTTCATGTAGCCTCGGGAACCTAGAATCCCCACCACACCCAGCTCATCCGGTGCTGAGGATGGACCCCGGGACCGTGCCTTGGGAAAGCCCTGAACCAGGCTCCATCTCAGTTACACCCAGCTTCAACTGTGTCTGATATTCTGACCATGACCCTGAGTTCCTCCTGGTATCCTGTTGCATGTATCACCATGCATGCTCTCTTTTGAAATGGGGTAGAGCGCGCGAAGCAGAACCTACCGCCTGACCCTTTTGAAGTGTAGGCTCCAGTGGCGTGAAGTGGGGGCCCTTCTGAGTCGCTTGACCTGACGTGGAACGTAGCTGCAATCCCTGCTAAGTGCCTTTTCTTTTTTAGCAAGTTCGTATGGCTCATTAATGTCTACTGCCGCAGCAGACACGCTCAGTCCCATTTCTGTCATCCCAGTTTATGACACATTTTTTGCGTTTATAGCTTTGGTGGGGGCTGTCAATTTCCCCCATATGGCCCGGGTTTTCTTTGTTTTGTTTTCCGTGTAAACGCCTCTGATCACTCGGAAAGCTGTGTTTGGATGCCATGGTTACCTCCATGATTATAATGGGATGCAATAGGCTTAATCATTTATTTCGTGATACGGCGCTTATCCCCCCCACACACAATGAACAACATCAGTGCTCAGTGTCTTCGCCTTCCTCTCCTCTTGTCTCCTGATTGCTGCGTTCTTTTGTCCTGTGCCCCTTGGCACTTCTGATTTGACTTTAACTGCTGAGGGATTCTTCAGACCCCCAACTCTATATGAGTCAGACCTCGCTTATCTACACCGCCTCCTCCTCACCTCGTCCCTCCTACAGTCTGTTATTTATACCCTCCCTGTTTTCATTTCCATTCTCTTCTGTACTTGTCAGCACCCTTGGGCTTTTTCAAACATACTCCTAGAGAGAGCACCTTCTCCGTGCCCCCTCACATGCCCAGGCCTGTCCTCTGGTAGTTTATTTAAGACGGCTTCACGGGGATAGTAATTCAAAAATATATCAAGCCTGTCTTGAAAGATGGTTCCCATGCCCAGGCTTGGTTCATTCATTTATTCATTCATTCATATAGCAGTTTTTTTTTTGAGTCCTACTCGGTGCCAGTTGCCATTGTAGGCCCTGGAAATACAGGATAAGGAAACGGCCAATCACATTGATTGCAGTCTAGTAGTCTTTGATGTCCCTAGGTCAGTCACCCCATCACATGGTCACCCTCATCTGCCTCTAGGAAGACAGGGATCTGGAACTAGGTAGCTGTTTTATTTATTTATTATTCAACATCACATTCATCTCTTTATTATGTATGTGTTTGTGTGTGGGTATGTACACAGCAGTGCGTGTGTGAGTGGTCAGAGAGCAACTTTCTCCCCTTTCACCACGTGAGTTACCATGTTTGGGGTCAAGCACGTTTATTGTCGAACTGGCTCACTAGTCCTGGGTGATTGTTCTTAGCGTGGTGACCTGTGGAGCAGGCATAATGAGTTTGCTCCCCCTCCCTGTTGTCCTACCTGCAGCCAGGTCCATCCACTCAAGGCCCTCGGTCCTCAAGCCTCCCTTACATTCTTCTTACCCACCGGTTCCCCGGCCCCATCTCTGGTCCAGGAATGTCTTGAGTTCCTTTTCATGACTTCATCTGGTCTGAAGCCACAGAGACCTGTCCAGTGGTGTGCATCCAAGAGGCATAATAGGTTTTATTATTCATGTGGAAGGCATCCATGTCTGTTTTGAATAGTTGTCAGCTCATTACACAAGGATGCTACATACATTTTCATCCAAATCAGAGTAATCCAGAAGGCTAAAGACTAACAGTATTAAAGTAAAATAATTATGTTCAATGACAGGTATTCACTGGAACTGTCTCAAGCCAAGGTATAGGGTCAAGCTGTGGGAGATGAGCCCCATTGGGTCTTATCAATTGATCTGATGGCTTAAAGAGTGGGAACTATATTTACCTTTGCAATCTCTGTCCTGATAAGCAGCCTGCTGGCTCTGTTAGATTTTCCAGATAAATTATGTACAGTTAATTGTGATTTGGGTTTTTGTATTCAAGCCCTGGCACTCTGTACGTTTTTCTTGTCTTATTGCATGGGCCAGGAGCTCTAGTACCCCCATACAACCACAGTGTCGCAGAGTTTCTTATTTCTAAAGTACAAATGTCACATGTTCTTGGCTTCTCCTCACCCTAATGCTTGATACTTCTTTCTTCCACTCTCTCCAGAAAACCCTTTTGCTGTGCCTCAGGATGGAGGAGGTTAGACCCAGAGCTCCTGGTGCAGCCTCCAAGAACAGCTTCAACCAAGACACCAGGGAGAGCCGGGGCAGTGGCGTGGTAACAGAAGAGGAAAACCTGTGCCCAGAACCCCCTTCCGAGGACTTCTGAGATTAGGAGCAAACTCAGGGTCCGGGACAGACAGGGTACAGGAAAGGGGCTCTGAGCCACCTGTCTGCAAGCAATAGTTCTCTTCTGGGCTGGTGGCTTCTGAGAAGAGACTCGACTCAGTGTGAACTGAGAGGAACAACACTTAGCTGCCCTGGCTGGCCCCAGCCAGAAGGATTTGTGGCCGTGAGTTGTACCATGGTCCAAACACTGACGTTTCCCCTTCCTCCACTTCCTCCAATAGTGGCCCCCTTAGGCCTATCCGTGTCGGAATATTGACTGTGAGTGTGTGCGCGCACGTGTGTGATCAGGGTGTTCTTTCTATATGTTCGTTCAGCTAGTTTTTAATTGAGCCCCGTCGCCACTGGCTGTAGTTTCTCTGATGGGCACAGGTCACCGTGTGGCTGAAGTCTTGCCCATGCCCTTGTCTGAGGCTCAGGCCTCTTGCCGTGGCCAGCAACTGTGAGCTGGTGGAGGGGGCAGGCACAGGGCCCAGCCTTCCCGTGCCATAGGTAATGGGGACTGGCGCATACCAATGAGGGTGGATTCTGGTGGAATCTGTTCCCACAGCAGCAGTACTAAGGAAATATCTCAGCTGGCTTTGGGCAGCCTAGGTTTGGATGTGTTGTGTGAACCATCACAGTTCCCGAGAGGTGGGCGTGTAACGCCTCTGGAAACAGTGTAGCTTGGGGAAGGGTGCCACAGTCATATGGGCCAGCTCCACAGTTTGGCCCCTGGGTGACAGGTCCAAAGTCTCAAGTTTTGATTCCCAGGGTGTCACAGGCTCCATAACCCAGGCCCCCCACGGTGGTCACTGGAGCCACATGCCTGACATTTTCACAGGAGTGCAGCACACCCACCACCCAGATCCTCCACCGTCACTGCCTGAGCCTCCCCCACAAGCTTACACTAGCCACACGCCTGCCGTGCACCAGGCCAGGCAATGGTAAGATCCAGGGGTGAGGAATGCCAGGCTCTGCCCTGGGGTGCTGCACCTTGAAGGGAGAAAAACCATACAGACAGGGTGAAGGTTCCTAAGGAAACCCAGAGCAGAGGGTTCTATGAGTCTGTCTACTTAAAATGGGGGTTTTCCGAGTAAGTCTGGGTACCTGTAACATCTGCCCACGGAGTTCATCATCATCGCCTCAAACCCACTGCCCTCAGGCACATGGAAGAAAAGATATCTCCCTGAAGTGACCCTGGAACTCTCCAGAGGCCACATTGTCAATGTAGACATAGCCATCCCACCCCATCAATGAGGTCAAAGTATCCCTGCCCTCAGCCCTATCACCCACTCTTCTTGAAGCTGAACCCTCACTTGACCAGTGATAGCCCCACATGGGCTGGCCACCTGCCTGCCACACGCTGTGGGGGACAGTGAGCAAGGGAGCAACAAGGAAGGAAGAGCTGGTGTGGAGGTACCCTTGGGGATCACATTATGGAGACTGTGTGTGGAGGTTTGGGTGGCCGGGGATATTTAAGCCCGGGTCCAAATGACACGCAAGACCAGCAATGTGATCTAGAGAAGAGGAGCCAAAGAGGGGGGCGTGAGAGCCACATACCTGTCAGGTTCCTAGGCGCAAACAAGCTAGGGTGGCCAGGACTCAAAGTACAGATTTCCATGGTTACCATAATGGTGTACGCACACAGTGCTTCTCTACTGATAGTATTGTGTTAGAGCACAAAGCTCTTTCCACTCTGGCTGGCTAGTCATCATCTCAGCCCCACACGAGGGAGAGATGGTCCCATTTGTGGGCATGGAAGCGGTCACTCTGTTGACTCTAGAGGCCTCCTGGGTCAAAGGCCTCTTTCGCTTCGCCCAGCCTGTTTTCCTGAGATGCACAGCTATGCCCCACACATAGCCTGGAAAGCTTATGCTTGGATCTTGATTAAAAATGGGCATGGACCCTCTCCCACCCTGAAGCATCCTAGGGTGCAAAGCAACCCTCAGGGTTGTTATCAGTGGACCAGCTGGACCAGCCCATACCTGCAGGCCCCCTGCAGGAAAGGGGGTCCTTCCCCAAGCTGCACAGATCCTGATGTCACCTGAACAAAGAGATCACAGGCAAGACCTGGGGCCCTCCTGCCTCAGTTTCCCCAGTAGTGAGAGGAAGGAGTCAGACTAGATGTTGAGGGGACTTCTGGCTTTGGGTGGCTCTGAGTAACACTCTCGCAGTTGCTTGCACAGGGCTCTGGGCTACTAAGCATCCTTCCTCAGACACAGGAGACCATGGCCATGCAGACAGTAGGGTACTGGGTGGCAGCGGGGTTCTCCATCAAGAATCTCCTAGGGAATAGCTGAAGGTCCCCACGAAGATTCTGGTTGAGGGCCTGCATCTCTCATCTATGAGGGACTGCTTTGCTCATATATGTGTCTGGGGTTAAGAGTCTAGACACTGTCCAGGACACAGGAGTACCCCGATTGCCAGAAATCAGCATAGGCTTTGACTTTGCAGCCCCAGGCATCCTTCTCCTTCCCAGCTAGGTGACACTGGCTCACCCACCTAGCCTCTCCAAGCCCCCTTTCCTCACTTGGAAAGCCGGGGTTAGAGGTCAGGGTCTTACCCCATGCCGCTTCACAGAGCTACTGAACACAAGAGCTGTTTCCATGTGGATGTGAGCATTGGGGTGGGAGGCAAGGCCCCAGATGGCCATGATGAAAATCTGTCACCTGCCCATGGTGTCTGTGGCCGGCAGATGTGTCAGTTAGTAGCCTGTCCTGAAAAGACACAGGGTAGAGACAAGTTCCTAAAAATTTGTTGAGCTGTCTCTGCCTCCTCCAGTTGCCTGTGTCCCCCACCCCCGCCTTTTTTTCTGTAAGTCTCGGGCCACAGTACATTCTTAAAGCAACAAGTAGCCACAGGAAGCAGAGAAGCTGGTGATACCATGTGCTCAAGGAGGGTCATGGGACGTCCTTGTGTTTGTCTGACCTTTTCCCACTGGGAGCTGTATATCCTTAGTAAGCAGTTTTATGCCCTGTCATCTGTGCGTTCTGGAACCTCCATTCAGAACTCCTCCCTGCCTGGCTGTAGTCACCAGGGAAATGTCTTTCTCATCCCTTGTGGGAGTGGTCAAGCATCTGATGGTGACTGTCACCAGTGTACAACAGCACTTAATCGAAACAGGAGTGCATGTGTGTACATACATACACACGCAGACACACACACACAAATGTGCATACCTCTGAGCACACACGTTTACACAATATGTATGCATGCACTCATACACATAAACATAATTTATGCATGTTCATGTGTCCACACATACACACGCACATTCACATCTATACAAATATGCATATATCCATATGTGCACATGTATATTCACACTGTGAGTGTAATTTACACACATTTACATGCCCAGTAATAAATACCTGTGAATACATACACACTATAGATGAGAAGAGATATAGACTCCCATGTATGCATACCCACCAATGTATGCCACATACACATATTCACATGTGTTCACAAATACACTCACATATTTATATATACACCTACATATGAACCAATACATAAATGCACGCACATGATGTTTATCCTTCAAAACTCTGATACTGCGGACAAACAGTGATGTGTCCAGCTGTGTACCCAGGACAGGGCCACTTCCTGGGTCATCCAAAAAACCCATCAGGCATCTTTAGCCCCAAAATGGAAAGAAGGATTTGAGGTACCAAGAAAACAAGCCAGGGATGGTGGTTGAGGTTGTCTTCAGTCAAGAGCTGGTTCTCACTTGTCCTGGCTAGTGTCCCTCCCCAGGTCCTTGCAAACAGAAGGATATGATGTGGCTATGCCCTGTGTTGACTGCCACCAGCCCCCACCCCTGTCCACACCAGGAGGGCAAGCCCCACTTGGCATTCCAGCCACTGTCCTCTGAACAATTCCTTACAGCTGGTCCCCAGCTCTGCAAGAGCTTGTGAGAGGATCCAGAGCCTCGGGCTTCCAGGCATTTCTTATGGCTTGTTTAATTTTTCCATCTGGCTGCTTGATTCCCACTAATAGGAATTGCTTGGGAGGTAAACATGAGATTCCCCAGGCATTTGGGCACAGGTGACTATCTGAGTGGCCTCCCAGGCATTTCTTGTGTGTGAAAGGCAGGGAGCCAGCACAGCATCTTCCAGGGAACTCTGCCGGGGCAGCAGCGACCTCAGACTGAGTCACACAGCTCACCATGTGTGTGCCAACATCTGCCTTGTCAGAGGACCATGAGGAGATGATGTCACAGGGCAAAAGTGGTGCCCCATACCCTATAGAAAATGAGCCTTTATGCCTACTGTATGTCGGGGGCCACCATGGTTTCCTATCCCTTCTGTAGCCTCAACAATGGGCCTGCGTTTCATGGGCTGTGGTTGGAAAGATTGGCAGCTGAGGCCATCAGCACAGGGACTTGTACCACCCGTACGCTGCACAAATCCTCGGCTGTTCAGCAGATACTTGCTGAGTAGCCCCTGCTACTCTCTGTCGCTAGTGTCCACCGGAAGTCCCTCCTGTGTCTAGATGGGTTCCATCAGAGAACAGGGAGTGGCCCCGTGAGAGGCCGTGCCTCACAGAAACACTACGGATTCGCAAAATAAACACAGAACAGTTATTTATCCCTCCCACAAAAGTGACCTTGGAGGTGGCATTGCCTGTCCCACCCCACCCTGTTTCCAGTCCAAATTCCTGCCAGGTAGCCGGTGCTAGAAATGCTTGGTGAGTGAGTGGGTTTAACCATTAGTCAGTCATTCAGTGGTTAACACTCCTATCTTTATGTCAAAACCCTGACCCGTTTACCCTTGACAAACTAACACCACCCTCCAAAACATACAGAGTCCCCTTGCCAGCGCCAACCTTAAACATGGGACCAGTAGATGGAGTCACAGGGCTACCATGGCCTCCCATTTGGTCACAGCCGGTACTTGACTAGGGTTGACTCTCAGCCTTGCGTCTCAGATTCTCACACCCAGGCTCTTCCTGTTTCTCCCCACAGTCTGTGTTCAAGCAAGGGGGCTATGTCCCCATCTCCTATCCACAGGTGAGCATATGGGCAACGTGCAATAACCAACAAAGCTGCAGGGTGAGAGCCCGGCCACCCTAGAGGGGCAAGGGACCTCCCTACAAAGGACTTGTTTCTCCCTGGGTCAGTGGGACAAAGCAGGTGGGGGGGGGGGCAGGAAGGCATCTCTATGCTAGAAGCGCCAGGCTCATGTTGAGAAGGCATGGGGGAGCCTCTCTCAGAGCCCATGACCAGGAAAACCAAACTAAGAACAAAAAACAAAAACCTGATATCAGATAATCTTCCCCCTTCCAAATTTGATGTATTAACGGCGTGTTTACACTGACGCTGTCTCGCTGCGTTTGTCTTTCTATATAGTGGTTTTTATAATGACGTCCTTAGTTTTAATAAAGAAGAAGTCAAGTTAACTGTTCTCCTGGCTGAAGTTTGGTTTTGATGTTTCAAACACACACTGGGAACCAGAGCGGCGTAATTCACTGTGGGCTGAAGGGGAAAGAGGACCAGAATCTGGGGGCTCAGCTGAGGGGTAGAGGGCGGGATCACAGGTCCATCCTGAAGACCTCAAGGTTTGCTCGAGGTCCAGAACAGAAAACAGGGCCAGGCAGATCCTGTTCTGAGTGGGTGCAGCCTGGGTCACAGGATGAGGGCAACACCAGCAGAATGAGGTTTGGGAGCCAGGGCCTGACCTGCTGCTCTGAGTACTGGAGTAGCCCTATATGGTGCTGTAAGGTTGGGTCCCTACCACTACACCTGTGTCCAAACCCACAGGATACAGGGCAGGGAGTGCACGGACCCTCTGGAAAACCCAGAAGCCTAGTGATGATGACCTGTGAATGTGGGTCACTGACCGTGGGGTGAACATGGCTCTAGCAGAATGTTGGAACTGGAGATGGTAGGTGTGTTTAGGGAGGAGGGCAACTGGTGGTGTTAGGAACCTGAAGCTACTCTTTAAAAAAAAAAAGCTGCTCAAAAATCAAAAGCGAATGATCCCAGAAACACGGCAAAATGCCTGCACCCATCTGTGCTGCTCAGGGTAGTACTGAGTGCTGGAGCCAGGGTGAGAAGGTAGGAAAGGAAGAAAAAAAATCCCCCTTTCATATGACGTAGAATATTCTAAAGAATTTGCAGAGATTCAGAAGCATGAGTTTAAAAAGCTGCAGAACACCGGATGAGAAGCCATTAGCCTATTGATTTCTACCTACTAATATCAAAAATAAGAACAGGAATGTTTAAAATGCTGTAACAGCCACAAGCCCCTCCACCCCAAATTAAATACTTAGATGCAGATATAAAAATATCGTGCATGACTTAAACCCCCCAAAACAAACAAAAACCACCGAGAGAAATTCTAAACCAAAGATAGGCATACCTTGATCATGGATTGAAAGACCCAGCATGATAAAAATACCAATTATTCCTCCCAAAAGCTCTGCTCTGTGACAGGTCCTGTTAAAAATAAGAAAAGACAAGCCCTATATAGATGAGAGAAAAACATTTGCAGCCACAAGGGCAACAAATAAATGCAGCCAAAACACATAAAGGAAACTCAGAGCGAAACAAGAAAGCATCACATTAGGGCTGGGGTATATCTTGGTTTGGAGAATGCTCATCTAGCACACCCAAAGCCCCGTGTTCAGTCTCCAGCACCATATAAATAGCGTGTGGTAAAGCATGGCTTGTAATCTCAGCATTTGGGAGGTGGAGGCAGGAGGATGAGATGACCAAAATCATCCTCAGTTACACAGCAAGGTGGCGGTCAGCCTGAGATTTGTTAGGCCCTGTCTCAAAGGAGAAGGGAAAGAGAGAGGGGGGACAGGGAGAAGAGATGAGAAAATGATTAGGAAAAAAATCAAACTAGGGGCTGGAGAGATGGCTCGGCAGTTAAGAGCACTGGCTGCTCTTCCAGGGGTCCTGAGTTCAATTCCCAGCAACCACATGGTGGCTCACAGCCATCTATAATGAGATCTGGTGCCCTCTTCTGGCCTGCAGGCACACATGGAAGGAATGTTGTATACATAATAAATAAATAAATCTAAAAAAAAAAACCAAACTAGACATGAAAAGATATTCACTACAGAGAGCACAGAAGGTAAATGATTCCAAGAGAGGCCAATTAACCTATTTTTATTTTACTGGCTGTGCTTTTAGCCTTATACCTAAAAACTGACTTAATTCAAGTCTGTGAAAATTTCTCTCAGCTTGATAATTTAGCCTCTTCATACAAGCCTTTGGTCCATCCTGAATTAATTTTGCATATGGTGAAGTTTAGGGCTTTTGCATGTGAATATCCAGTAGTCCCAGTACCATGAGAAATTGTCCTGTGTCAAAAGTCAACTCATTATAAATGTGAGGTTTATTTCTGAACTCTAAATTCTATCCCAGTGACTAATACATCTCCTAATGCCAAGAACATACTGTCCTGGTTAGCATGGCTCAGCAGGCATCTGAGCCCTCTCTGTTCTGCTCCATACTGTCTGGGCTGTTCTGGTTCCTTGTGGAACTTGTGAACTTTAGAAGATGAAGCCATCTGGGTGCCAAGAGGGACTCTATTGTGTCTGCAGATCAGCCTGGAGAACACTCATCTAAACACCACCAACTCTTCCAATCCGTGAACATGGATGTTTTCTCATATGCCTGAATCTTACTCCATTTCCACATTTAGAGCCCAAGCCTTGTCTTTGTGATGCTAAGCTTGGCTGTCAAGTTGACACACCTGGGAAGAGGGACCTTCAGTTGAAGAATTGCCTCCACCAGCCTGGCCTGTAGGTGTGTCTATGGGGGATTACCTGGACTGCTGGTTCATGTTGGAGTGCTCAGCCCACTGTGGGTGAGATCATCCCCAGGCAGGTGGTCCCGGATTGTGTAAGAAATGTAACTGAATATGCACGAGAGCGCGAGACAATAAGCAGTGTTCCTCCGTGGTTTCCACTCCAGGTTCCTGCCTTGAGTTCCTGTCCTGACTTCCCTCAGTGACAGGCTGGGACCTAGAATGGTAAGAGGGAGGGGAACAAAACAAAAACAGATACAAACCCTTCCTCCCTGCATTGCTCTTGGTCGTAGTGCTTATCACAGCAACTGAATGAAACAAGGATACCCTTCTGCTAAATATGGACATGTAAGACCTCGTAACAGAGAAATTCAAATAGAAACTGCAGCGTGACGTCACAAAACCCCCAGTAGAACAGCCACGTCAAGAACTGCAGCAAACTGGTGGCCATGCAAAGGGGGTGACATCCATATCTCAGGGGATGGCAAAGTCACTCTGGAAATAATTATCAGTTTCTTTTTAAGGTGGGGGAGAAGGAGGGGGTGTGGTCAGTTGTTAAGAGTACTAGCTGCTCTTCCAGAAGACTTGAGTACTGCACTCTAGTGCACTCTCTCTCTCTCTCTCTCTCTCTCTCTCTCACACACACACACACACACACACACACACACACACTTGCATGTAATTAAAAATGAGAGCTCAGTCTTTAAGAACTGAACATGAAGCTAGTCCATACCCCAGAAGTCACTCTCCAGGCATCTGCTGCTCCAGATGACTCAAAACTAAAATCCACACGAAAACCTGCACTGCTCATGCCAGCTCCACTCATAAGGGCATCAGACTGGAAACAGATTTCCTTCTCCAGGCCAGTGACTAAAAACTGTGATACGTCCACCCCAGAGAATACTAGATAGTGATAAAAAATGAACTAGTGATATATACAGAAATCTGAGAATTAGTGTTCAGAGGGGGGAAGTTATATTCTGTAACATAGTCTATATTATATAAAGGCTATATGCTGTAATATACTGTATATTATATAGAGGTTATATACTCTAATACACTGTATATTATAGAGAAGTTACATACTCTAATATACTGTATATTATAGAGAAGTTACATACTCTAATATACTGTATATTATATAGAAGTTATATACTCTAATATGCTATACATTATAGAAAAGTTATATACTCTAATATACTGCGTATCATAGAGAATTTATATACTCTAATATACTGTACATTATATGGAAGTTATATACTGTAATATACTATATATTATAGAAAAGTTATATACTGTAATATGCCTTATATTATATAGAAGTTATATACTGCAATATATTGTATATTATAGAGAAGTTGTATACTGTAATATATTATAAAGAAGTTATATACTCTAATATACTGTATATTATATAGCAGTTATGTACTGTAATATACTGTATATTATTTAGAAGTTATATATTATGTAGAAGATATATACTGCAATATACTATAGATTATAGAGACATTATATACTGTAATATGCTGTATTTTATATACATGTTATATACTCTAATATACTGTATGTTATATAGAAGTTATATACTGTAATATACTGTATATTATATAGAAGCTATATACTGGATCGTTCTGTTTCTACAACATGCTTAAAATTTATCAAAGATATGGCTAATATATGAATGTTGCCAGGGATCACTGGGAGGAGAAGAGGTAAGTGGGAGTGGTTATGACAGAGGATAGGAGGAGTGGGTCAGGCCTTTAGTCCCAGCACTTAAGAGCCAGAGGTGGGAGAACGCTGTGAGTTTGAAGCCAGCCTGGTCTGCAGAGTTCCAGGCCTATTTGAAAACAAACAACAGAGAGTACAAGAGCATAATGTTAAAACATTCAAACCCAAGCCCCACAGTGACCCCATTAAACACATGTAAATGGAAAGCTCTAGCTGAAGCATGACATCTCCATACATGTACTGTGACATATACATGCATGCACACAGAAAATAAATAAATGAGAATGTTGTTGAAATATTTTTAAAAAATAGGTATTTATAGAAGATATTCACAGTATGCATATATATATGCAGAAAGTAAAGAGAAAGGAGAGGAAACTGTACCATGGTCACTAACCCAAACCAGCAAACCAACCAGAGCTTGTACTGATGGAAGCAAGCAAGGGAAGAGGAGAGGGAAGTGGAAGAAAAGGGAGGGGAAGGGAGAGGAGGGGAGGCTAAGAGAGGTGAAGGGAGGAGGGGGGAGGATTAGAGGGAGGGGAAAGGTCTGAATGACTAAGAAGCAGACAGCCTCATGATCAGCAACTGCGTCCAAATTGATGCTGGAGCTTAGCTAGCTGAGGGCTAGTGAGCGAGCCACACCTCCCACAGATCAAAAATAGACTAGTAAGAGAAACACAAAACAGAAGGAAAAGAGCAACGGTGATGAACGCACAACCACGGGAGAAAAAAACCAAACACAACAAAGAGTCCGCAAGGCCAAGAGATGGTTTACAACAGAAGCTAATACATCCGACCAATCCTCAGTAAAATTCTTCAGGATGAAAATAAGACCCACACAGAGTCCCGGGACCACATGCGAAACAAGCATAAGAAGATATGAGATCGCTGTGGTTGGGTGGACCTGAGTTCCTGAGACTCCCACGGAGGGATCTGGAGGACCAACTCAACAGCACTGAGAGGCAGGTCCTGTGAGAGATGAAGCTGAGACGGCAAAGCCCTGTGGGAATGGGATTAGTGACCTTAAAAAGGACTTCATGAAGTATCCGGCTCTATTCTCCTGACTCTTCTGCCATGTCCCTTATGGCCTCTGTTTCTTTCACTCTGTGAGCACGCAGCATGCTTTCCCAGGGAGCATAACTCAGAGATGGAGGGTAGCCTCCACCTAGCACCATGTCTGTAGGCTCCTTGATCTTGGCCTTCAAATCCAGTCATACAGTTGCCTCTGCAGTGTGGTTGGGCAATGTGTCAAGCTCCACACATTTTTATTATTTATAAGTGACAGAGATATTTGAAAGTGAAATGTCTCCCCAGGGCTCAGTGTTTTGAACCTTTAGTTCCTGGCTGATGACTCATCCCGTTTGCTCTGGAGGAAGTAGGCCTAGGGGAGGGAGGACAGGCCTCGAGGATTACAGCGTGGCTCTGCTTCCAGTCTTCTGTCCCCTGTCCCGCTGAGGTGTCAGCTGATGTCCACCACAAGCCCCCATCACCATGGAACCACCTGGGGCCATTTCCCCATCTTGATAGACTGGATCACCACAACCCATATGCCAAAATAAGTTTCTCTTCCCGGACTTGCTGGGTGTGTTTGTTCACAGAGAAGGCAGCCCGTGTAAAGGAGCGGAACAGAGAATCAGGGCTGCTGTACCAAACCTGACCACGTGGTTCTTAAGCCTTTAGATCTGGTTTGTGGAAGGAATATGGAAGAGTTCGGAGCTGAGAGTTGAAGAAGCCCTAGAATGCTTTGAGCAAAGATTAACAGACCAGTCACGTGGGAGTTTAGATCAGAAGGCCGAGTAAAGTACAAACAGTAAAGGCTATAGGTGTCTGGGGTCTGTGCTGCTGCCGAAGGCCGTGTTGAAGTCTGTGGTCTGTGCTGCCACTGGAGACGGTGTGGATGTCTCTGGTCCCTGCTATGGCCAGAACCCGTGTGGAAGTCCATGATCTGTGCTGAAGCTGACTGTTAGGGACGGGAAAGCTTCTTTTGCAGTGTGGCATTGATGATCCCAGACTCATGATTGAGAATGAGAGACAATGATGGTTTCTCCAACAACTTTGTCCCCCACCCCCCAAAATAGGAACTGGGTCTAGAGACAGGAAGCTATTGAAGAGAGTCCTTAAAAATTGTGATTAAAAATGCTGAAGTGTAGTTTTTCACACTTGTCCCTGCTTCTGGCAGGATCAGGGGGTGGAGAAGGACTCAGTTTGCTTTAAGGTGCTAGCCACTGGGAGTTTGACCATGCTCCAGTGAATGAGTATACAGGCAACACAAGTTGGACTTGGTGTGTTCTTTTTTTTTTTCTTTCTCTTTTCTTTTCTTTGGGGAAGTCACCAAGTGGGAGGGTGGATATGGAGGAATGAGGAGTGAGTGTGATCAGGGTGCATTGTATAAAATTCCCAAATAATCAATAAAAATATTATGTTAAAAAATAAGGCTATACTCTCAAGGTGTCAGAGAGGAGAGCAGACTCTACCATGACTGGGCTGGAGCCAAGAATCTGGCCACATTCTGCTTGTGTCCCGAAAACTTGTTATGATTGTGAGGTGGAGAATTCAAAATAATTGAAAATAAAATTAAGTTCAATAGGCAGGCATAGTAAAACCACACCCATCATTCATGCAGAATCTAATGTGGATCAGTAAGAAGCCACCCCTGCACTGCGCTGGAGGAACTGGGTACCCTTTGTCTTGTCTCCTCGACAGTCTGTTCTGGTTTGAATGAAACTGTCTCCATGGGCTCATATGTTTGCACACTTAGTCCACAGTTGGTGGAACTGTTTGGGAAGGATTATAAGGTGTGGCCTTGTTGCAAGAGGTGTGTGACTGGGGGTGGAGCTTTGAGGTTTCAAGAGCCCATACCGTTCCCAGTTCTCTCTCTCTCTCTCTCTCTCTCTCTCTCTCTCTCTCTCTTTCTCTCTCTCTCTCTTGGCCAGTGCAGACTCTAACCCTCTGGAACCATAGGCCCAGTTAAACACTTTCTTTTAGAAGTTGTCTTGGTCCTGCTGTTTTCTCACAACAACAGAAAGGTAAGATAGGCTGGAAGTGAAGCGAGAAGTCCTGCAGAGTCATAAAATTGCGGGACATAAGGAAATATTCCTAACCAATACTAGATGCCCTGAAGCTACAGGAGACATGATGAGCATTAAAAAAATGCCATTTCTACCTGATAGAAGATGGCACAGTCAACACCAGTATATAAAGCAGAGACTCAGAACACAAAACCACAAACAAGTCTTGGTTTTAACAAACTGCAAACATGGACACACTGACAGAAGGGAGCAGGGAAAGCAGGGGGGTCATGGAGACGCATTGATCATGAGAAGCTGCCGTGAGACAGGGGATCTGGTGGGATGATGAGGTTGTGCTGGGCACCCTCCAGGCTGGCAGGAACAATTCTACGAGCCCTCTGTGGCCAAGTCTGTGAGTAGGGCCACCTGCTCTGAACTCTAAAGAAGAGTCTAGAAACCACCTGAAAATATCCATTCTAAAAGGAGCACCCTCTCTGATCCCATATGAACAGAATGGAATTCTGTATCAGGTGAGAACAAAATGATTGTGTGTGTGTGTGTGTGTGTGTGTGTGTGTGTGTGTGTGTGTGTGTGTGTTTTCTATCTACGGGGGATAGGCTCCAGGATGTGTGAGCAACTAATAAACATTTTCCATCTATCACGCTCAGTGTGATAACAGCCAGTGTGACTTTCACTCTTACAGCGAGACAGAAGTGAAGCAATGGTGTAGGCAGATGCCTCCCTCCTTGGCATGAGCCTCCTCTTTCTGGATGGAGGAAGAGTTTCCAGATTTCAGAACATTTCTCCAGCTCCATCCTGCTCTCCACGACACGGTAACCACAGACGTGACGCACCTTGAAGTTCACTGGGTTGGTAATGTTCCCTCTGTGACTTGCTCCAGTCTAGACAGTCAACAAAACAATCCATCTGGCTCTGAGGTACAGCGCTTGCCAGGCTCCGTGGGGCACACACGGCCCATAGCCAACTCGAAATGCCAACACGTCATCCTGGAGTACTATCCTGGGAGAGATGTGTGGTGCACCACTGGGTCATGTTCCATAGCAACAGTCAGCAACTTCCAGAACACCTACAATGGCAAAGGAGGCACAATCAATATTCTGAGCATGGATTGCCTTTGTTTTTGATATAAAGCTTTTATTAAATGTTATTCATTCTTTGAGAATTGTGTACAATGTATTTTGAACATATTCTTCCCTGGTCCTTCTCCAACCCCTCCCAGATCCACTTTCACTCCTCCTCATACACTCCCAACCTCATGCTCTTCTCTTCTTTAAAAGACATCCCCTGAGCTGGGCGGTCAGTGGCGCATGCCTTTAATCCCAGCACTTGGGAAGCAGAGGCAGGAGGATCTCCATGAGTTTGAGACCAGCCTGGTCTACAAGAGCTAGTTCCAGGACTGGCTCCAAAGCTGTAGAGAAACCCTGTCTCGAAAAACCAAAAAAAAAAAAAAAAAAAAAAAAAGATATCCCCTGAGCTGCACATATACTCTTACACGTGTGGCCATCCACAGCAGTGTGGTTGACCTACCAGGGGCCAGTGACACCCTGAAAGAAAACTGGCCCTCTCTCCCCAGAGGCCTTCAAGAGTCCGATCCTCAGCTAGGGGTGGGGGCTCTGAGCTCCTTCCCTCTGTGCTTCAGTGTTAACTGGCTTGATCTTGGGCACACAATCACAGCTGCTGCAGGTTTGCGTGTGCAGCGGTCCTGTCATTTCCAGAAGACACAGTTTCATTCCGGTCCTCCCTGACCTCCGGCTCTTACCATCTTCCCACCCCCTCTTCCAGGATGGTCCCTGAGCTGTGGGCGGTGGGGTGGGGTAAGGTGGGGCAGGCATAATGTGTCTATGGAAAAGTTCCCATTATGAACCTTTGCTGACTCTAATAGCCAACTCATAAGCTCCCTGGGGCATACACAATCTACCATCACAGGCATTCACATTGCCTAGGGCCACTGCTGACTGATGGAAGGACCTGGAATTCCCTGCAACTATTTAGAAGGATGCATTGAAGGGTGTCATGAGGTGGCTTTGGAAGGATTGTCACAGGAATTGTTCATTAAAGCAGAGAAGACGTAAGATGGCAGAAAGCACACCATTGGCCATGTTTTTACAGCACTGTGGCCCCTGGTACCTTTCTACATGCATCTGTGAACACAGGTGCACAGTGTCATAAGCCTCAGCAGAATAAACCAGAGCTTGGTTGTCCCAAGGATGGGCTGGGTAGGAAAGAGAAAAAGGAACCAAACAAAATAGGAAAACAGAACCAAAGAGGTGGCCAAGAAAGCAAACGGTGCATATGTTAACCCACTTGGCATTTGCGTAAAATCTATGGATGCATTTAGTTTGTTTATATTGCTTAAAAATTCACTTTTCAGCCAAGGTCCCTTCTGGGCAGTGGTTTAGAGTCTCTGCCTGTGCTGCGAGTCACTCCAGTTGAAACTGGTGCTTTGGTTTAAAATATCGCCCCTGAGCATTCCTCAGTTGAGAAACTGGTCCCCAAAGTGACTGTACTGTGAGGTGAAGGTTTCTAGAACATGCTTAGATCTCAGCAGCTGTACCTTCAGGAGTGGATTTACGCCACCATAAAAAGGTCCGGGTAAATAGGGCTGCTCTTACGTTCTCTTCTGCCATTCAAGGGTGCAGCAAAATACTGGACTCCATCTTGGACTTCCGGGCACCAGAACTGCAAGAACATAAATTCTGTAACATGAGGGCCTGGTTGTTTTCTGCCCTCCCACCAGGTCCCACAGTCATTGGGTCCCAAAGAAAATCACACAGAGGTCTCCATAAGATTATAAACTGATTGGCCCATTAGCTCAGGCTTCTTATTAGCTCTTGTAGCTTATATTAACCCATTATTCTTATCTATGTTAGCCACATGGCTCAGTACCTTTTCTCAGCGGGGCAGGTCACATCCTGCTTCTTCAGTGGTTTGGGCAGGACTCCCGAGAGAGCTGTCGGAGAATTGTCTGTATTCTGTCAATCATGTTTTAAATAAACGCTGATTGGCCATTAGCCAGGCAGGAAGTATAGGCAGGAAAACCAGACAGGAAGTAGAGGTGGGGCAATAAGAACAGGAGTATTCTGGGAAGAAGGAAGTTCTTTCCCCAGTCCTGCTCAGACCACGGAAGCAGCAGAATGTGACCTGCCTGGCTGAAAAAGGTACTGAGCCACGTGGCTAACACAGATAAGAATAATGGGTTAATATAAGTTATAAGAGCTAATACGAAGCCTGAGTTAATGGGCCAATCAGTTTATAATCTTCTGGAGACCTCTGTGTGATTTTCTTTGGGGCTAAATGGCTGTGGGAACTGGGCAGGACAGAAACCCCAAAAAAGCAGGCCCTTCATGTTATACATAAATTTCCATTCATTAGAAAGTATTGGCTATGGAGCATTCTACTGAGCCAGCATGACACAGAACAGACAGTCACCCATCACCACGTTCTGTGGCAAAGCTGTGGCTGTGCTTACACTCTTATCGCTCTGTGTTGTGTTGGCTGGGGTGTGATGGCATGAGGCTCCACATGACCTCCCTTGGCTAGTGGCTAATGCTAGCAGCTATGGGATGGGACCTCAGCTCTCTTAATAACTTGAGCCCTCTTGCATAATGATGTCTGGGTTCTAAGAAGGAGCACTCCAAAGGGAGAGGTTGGAGGAAGGTCACTTCTAGTAGATTCTGTCAGCCTTGGGGTAAGCTCAGATTCTTGGGGCGGAGAAACAGAGTTTCCCTTTTTATGAGGAAGTAGTAAGACTGCACAGGGTATCAGAGACTGTGGGGCCCTCTGGAAATTACCACAGACCTCTAGGTCTATGCAACACACAGAGAATCATGGATTCGTTGAGACTGGGAGCTGGAGAGAGAACATTAGTGAGCAGCCAGTCTAAACATCTCATTTGGTAATGGGGAAATAGAGGTTCAAGAGGGGAAGACAATGTGTCCACCATCACACAGAAACAGAACAGACACCAGCTAAGTCTACAGACAAAATAGTATCTTTGTCATCCTTGTTTCTCTAGTGACTCTTGATGGATAAGACAAACTAATTTTCCTATCCTTACCTGGACTATATATATTTCCACTCATCTATCCATTCACCCACTTACATATCCATCTATCCATCTATCCACTCACCCACCTACCTACCCATCCATCTATCCATATCCACCCATCCACCCACCAACCTATCCAACCATATATCTATCTGTCTTAGTCACTGTATTATTGCTGTGAAGAGATACCATGACCAAGGCAACTCTTATAAGAGAAAGCATTTAATTGGAGGCTTATGTACAGTTTCAGAGATTGAATCCATTATCATTTAGCAGGAAGCCTGGTGACATGCAGGAGACATGATGCTGGAGTAGTTGAGAACTACATCCTGATCCAAAGGCAGAGAGAGAGAGAGAGAGAGAGAGAGAGCAAATGAGAGCAAGTGAGACTCAGCCTGGCATGGGCTTTTGAAACCTCAACATTAACCCAAGTGACACACTTCTTTCAACAAAGCCACACCCCCTAATCTTTTTCAAATAGTGCCACTCCCTAAGTGACTAAGCATTCAAATATATGAGCTTATGAGGGTCATTTTTATTTTTTCATTTTTTTTATTTTTTATGTGCATTGGTGTTTTACCTGCATGCATGTCTGTGTGAGGGTGTCAGATCCCTGGAACTGGAGTTATAGACAGTCATGAGCTGCCATGTGGGTGCTGGGAATTGAACCCAGGACCTCTGGAAGAGCAGCAGGTGCTCTTAACCACTGAGCCATCTCTCCTTCCCCTTTGGCATTCTTATTAAACCACTACACTATCCATCTACCCATACTTAGAGACATACATATTTATATATCTACACACATCTGCCCACCCACCCATCTACCTATCCATTTTTCTGTGATGATCAGTCTTCACTGTCAACTTGACTGGATTTAGAATCAACATGGAAACACACTTCTGGGTGTACCTATGAAGGTGTTTCCATGAAGATTTAACTGAGGAAGGAAGTCCCATCATGGATGTGGGTGGAACCATCAGAGAGGTTGGAGCAAGTCACACTGTGCAGCCCCCCCCACACACAGGGGGAGCCAGGGCAGGTAAGGATTAGCATTGGGAACAAATGCTCCCGAAGGCTGGTATGGCTGAGGAATGACGCAAAGCTCTGGGTTAGTTCTGAAAAATTAATTTGCCTTCCCAAAAACTCTTTAATAAAAACACATGACCTGTTCTGGCTAATGCACAAAAGGGAACCGGCCATGAACGGAAATCCCTGTTTATATAGGTTCATGGCCCCAAGTTACACTTTGAGCAGTTACATGTGCTCCATAGAGACAGAGCTTCAAGGTCTGGTTGTCGAGACAAACGGGGAGATTTACAATGTAGAAATACTTACTGCCATAGTTATCCCAAGACAGACCAAGGCTGCTTTTCCTGGACCAGTGCCAGAGTCGTCTTGCCCACCTGGCAGAATTATGCTCTTCCTAGTAAGAGGCACAGGGCTTAACGATGGACCAGGACTTGAGGCAGCCATGATCCGGTATTGTCCCCTTTGAAATGCCCTATAGAGGTTCCTCAATGCGGAGGTGATTCTGATGTCTGGCAATGAGCCAAGGGTGTTTCCTTTTGCTGTGAGAATAGAATCTAATTGGCACCAATCTTAGTGAACTTATGACAGAATCTTAAGAGACATGCTCTTGGCAAACTTAAAGCTTAGTTATGCCAGAGACACAGATATTTCCTTCCTGCCATTTCTATGACAGTCTTGGTCGGCATATACTACTCAACTTTGAACACTCCTTTAGCTAAATTCCACTTCGTGTTATTTAGTATTTTCTTAGCATATCCTTTATAACATCCAGTTATATATTATATAGATATGTATCCAGTTATATATTATTTCCAGTTTCTTCTATATCATTCAGACCAATCCCTGCCCATCCTACCAGGAGCTGGTCTGAAGAATCACATCATGGAGCTTTGCTGGGAGAAGGGAATGGTCAGGAAAGAGAAGGATGGATGAGCTAAGAGAAACAACAGGGCATGAACACAGCTGCTGGGAGCCAAGGATGGAAGGGAGTTATTCTCGCACTGGTCCTGAGCTGGGTATGGACTGAGACAGACTCTGGCCAAGCGCATCACAGAGAAGGAAGTCAGTGTGCTGCACCCATTCTGAAGCCCCAGCTTTGCTAGGAGACCTCCCGGCCAGAGGCCCTCGTCACCCGAGGCTCTTTTATCTGCTGCCTGTTCCGAAAGGAGGCCAGTCCCTGCACATGTGGCCTTGGTGTTCAGATGGAGGGGACATCCGTGCTTTCAGAATAACATCCTGCCTGCATTCAGATGGCCCATCTTCTCATTAATCGCCCTAGGAAATAACCAAGCAGCTGGCAAATATCCAATTCTCCGAGCAGGAGGTGGTGAGATGCAATGAGGGAGGAAAGTGAGAGCCCCGCAGGCAGGAGCAGTTGCTAGAGATGTCTATTTGTGGCTCTCCGTCTAATGTCTGAAGATGATAATGAATAGTTGTCCTTCGTTCTGCGGCGTGTATCTGCATGGCTCAGACACAGGATGCTGCTGCCTCTTGTTTTTTCAGAACTACAGGAATGCCTGAGGAAGTATAGGGGTCCTTCGGGGTCTTGAGGAGCAGGGGACACAGGTCGGAGTCATTTGTCTCTAGAAGCAGCGCACACGCCACCAGGGTAGAGAGCTCGCTACTATCTGGTAGTCTCTGTTGTCAAATGAACCCAACTTCTCTGTCTGACAAAGTTCTTTTTGAGATCTGTGCACTGCTCTAGGCACGGGGTGCTGTGAAGGGGACTTACAGGGCTCCCGCCCTCAGGGGAGAGACACAGAAAACCACAGCAGCCGAGAGAAAGAGGTGATGGCACGGGACAGAGAATAAAGGATGAGTTGGGAGAGTAAAGGGGTAGCCAGAGCTGGGACCGCTCATCTGAGATCCAGCAGGCAAAACGCTAGGCGTCAGAGCGGACTGGGGATGCACTGTGGACAGAGGGGTAGGGCTGTGGTGATGGGCTTGTGCCCTCAGCGAGTAGATTCCCCCGCTTCTCCCACCGTCTGGTGCTGCCCCGGAGACCCACGTTCCTGCTGACTGTCCCTGGGAACAGCCCTACAGAAACCCAACACAAAAGTCCTCAAAGGAAAATCTTGCCCCTCCAGGGCCCTCGCCAAGGCTCCATCGAGCTGAAGAGTGTCCCTAAAAGAAATAGAGTTCACACTCCAGGCCCCAGAAGTTATGATGTAAGCTGTTGGATCTTTGAAGATACGGTTACAAGGAAGCTGTGTCTAGACTCACAGACTAACAAGAGACAGATTCCCCACGTCATCCAGAGGCCTCTATAGTGGCAGGGGTGCAAAGAACAACAGCCTTGTGGTGCTGCGTGGTCTGGGTCCAGACTCGTTAAAAGCTATGGTCCTGCCAATTTCCGCAGGCAACTCTCCTGAGCAAGTGGGAGGGCCTACCTTTCCCCTGTGTGTCCCAGGGACTGGTCAAAGTGGGGCCAGTGCAAAAAGTGAAGAAAATGGCCAGGGAAAAGTTAGGTGGCCAGCCCTACACACATGGCAGCCATCGCTGGTCACCTCTGACTAAAGAACACGAATAACCGTCCTTAAAAATTATTTATTATTTTAGTGTGCATTGGTGTTTTGCCTGTGTGCATGTCTGTGTGAGAGTATCAGATCCCATGGAGAACTGGAATTTCAGACAGTTGGGAGCTGCTGGAAACCGAACTCAGGTCCTCTGGAAGAGCAGCCAGTGCGCTTAACTGCTGAGCCATCTCTCCAGCCCCTGCACTAATAATCTTAAATCGCCTTTCAAGTTGGTACTGAGGAAGCAGGAGAAAAGATTCAATTCACCAGAACATCTGGAACCACAAAAAGATGACATTGGTGTCCCCACTGCAAATGCTGCCCAGTGCCACCAAGGAGAAGCTACCTTGATTCCTCAGTGACTGGCTGGGGTTTTATTTGTTTGCAGTATTAGGGCTTGAACCCGGGACCTCTGTCTCAGTTTGTTTTCTATTGCTGTGATAAAACGCTGTGCAAAAACAACTTGGAGAGTTAAGGTTTATTATTATTATTATCATTAGTAGTAGTAGTAGTATTTGGCTTACTCTTCATCACAGTCCATCTTTGAGGGAAGTCAGGGCAGGACCCTGGAGGCAGGAGCTGAAGCAGGAACCCTGGAGTCATACTGCTTACTGACTTGCTCAGTGTCATTTCTTACACAACCCAGATTCACCCACTCAGTCGTGGCCTTGCCCACATGGGGCTGGTCCCTCCCACATCAATCATTAATCAAGAAAATGCCCCACAGGCTCGCCTACAGGTCACACTGATGGAGGCGTTTTCTCAAATGATCTTCCTCTTCCCAGATGTCCCTAGGTTTAGCAATGAGCCACATCCTCCGCCTATTCTTTTCTTTCTTTCTTTCTTTCTTTCTTTCTTTCTTTCTTTCTTTCTTTCTTTCTTTCTTTTTCTCTCTTTAGTTTGAGACAGGGTTTCACTAAGTCCTCAGGGGGCACTTGAACTAAGACTACAGGACAGCACCAACAGACCCAGCAGGGGTTGGCTTCTAGTATCCCACCGTTCAGAACCCTGCCCTCACCTTGGTTGTGTTTTCAAAATCGAACACACTCCTGCAGCTGTGAATTATTTTAAACAGCGCAGAATTGTTCCCCTATTAAGCTTCTGCTGTTAAATTAAACCCATGCAAGCATTCATTTCAAAACCAAGGGTTTTCTTTTATGGAACACATTGATTAAAATGTCCCCATGAAAAGGCATTCAAACTCTTATAACAGAAGTGAAATGCGTATAAGCGTCATGGGCTCGACTGGGGAGCCTCACTTCTAGGGGCACCCCAGAGATGGGGGTTGTGTGGCCTCAGCTGAGGATGGAGGGGCTTGTTCCCATGAGGGCAGGCAGCCTGCAGAAACCCAGGCCCTGATCAGCCTCCTTGGGGAGAGAATCCAGACTTTGTGGACGTGGAGACACCTGTGAATCATTCTGCTATCTGATGATATTGAGGTGACCTCCATGCCCATAGTCCCTGTCTGCACTATCCCTTCCCAGAACAGCCGGAGTTGCTGCAAACTCCCCTTTATAATTTGATTTGTGTTTATTGTTGTTTTTTGGTTTTGTTTGGGGGCTTCGAGGGTCTTGCTTGTATAGCCCTGGCTAGCCTGGCACTACTATGTAACCAGGTTGACTTCAGATTTGTGTCAGTCCTCATGTGTCCGCCTCCCGAGTGCTGGGATTACAGGTGTGCATTGCCGAACCCAGCCGTGCGTGCGTGCATGCGTGCGTGTGTGTGTGTGCCCACCCGATCACCCTCCACCTCAGTTTCTGAGAGGGCCTCTCACTAACCTGGGATTCACCAATTAGGTAACATCTGCTGGACAGCAAGCATCTGTCAGTCACTGCGCTCCCAGCCCCTAGCACTGGGATAGCAAGTGTGTGCCACAGCACCTGATTTTTGCATGGGTGCTGGGGACTAGGCTCAGGCCTTGAGTGGCACAGCGACTTACTAGATGAGTCATCTCCCCAGACTTCTTGTTTACATTTTCAAATGGGGAAATGAGTGTTTGGGGAAGAGGTCTGAGCCACACAATGTGGAAGAGACCCAGAAGGGCAGGTATATGAGGACAGGGGCAGAGAGGCATGATGAAGCCGAGAGTCAAGGAACCACCAAGATCAGGAAAGGGCCTGGAACAGATTCCCTCAAGGATTCCAGGGAGCCCTGGCCTAGCGCTCACCTAAATTGCAGATGCTAATCTTCAGAGCTATGAGTGAAGCCAGCCAAGTTCTATGAAGCTGCCCAACTTGTGATCACCTGTTACCACCCTTGGGCAGAGACCTTGCCTAGCATTAGCAAGACCAGAGTTTCATCTTCAGCACCAAGGAGGAAAAAAAAAAAAAAGGAAAATACCTGCTATCAAGACCATGGTTCTGCAAACATTAGGGGAAATGTGATGGGTGGTGATTGGCCCAGCACAGGCAGAGTCAAGCATCCCTCAACTGGCCTTCCTACTGTTGCTAACACCAAAAAGTCCCTCTCATCTGGTCCCCTCGG
Source organism: Ondatra zibethicus (assembly GCA_004026605.1). Taxonomy (NCBI): domain Eukaryota; kingdom Metazoa; phylum Chordata; class Mammalia; order Rodentia; family Cricetidae; genus Ondatra; species Ondatra zibethicus. The sequence continues at coordinate 73,701 of PVIU01002691.1, read as the reverse complement.
AAATCCCAGCCTTGCCCAACACCTTCCATGCATGGTTCTCCTGAATCAACCTGTCACTCACTCTGTGGCCTGGAGACTCTGGGCTCCTGGTGACTGTGTATGTGTGGGCTTCGGCTGTGGGCAAAGTGGGGCTTGGAAACACACAGCCAGGAGCGGCTCACAGTCGCTGTGCAGGCAGCAAGCACCAATGTGTCTCCTCCATCTTGCCAGGAAGCCATCACTATCCTGTATCTTGCACCAAACACAGGGTATTTTTGCCTGAGGTTGATGTTTTTCATGTGTGATTTTATTCTTTCCCACAGAAGCTTTATAGCTAAGTGTGTCTGAAGGATTTTGCTGTTGTGTAAAATGTTCCTTAGAGGTATTCTGAAACTGAGGGGCAGAATGTTCTTTGTTGCATTGCACAGCTAAAGTCCAGCCAGGCGGAATGTGTGGCTCTCCTTCTCTAATACTTGAGAGAATGGGAACTCTCTGTTTGCATTTGAAAATTAAACAGCCTAGAACTTCCCAGCTTCTGGCATAGCTCCCTTGGGTTCGTGATGTCAGCCCATAGATGGTCTTGAATCTGAGCTCTGAGGAAACCCAGGTCCAACACATTCTCTGTCTTTACTCAGAGAAGAACTAGGCTGGAAGGAGGTGACAGTGTGACCTACTCTGCTACTTACAGAGCCCAGTGGGGCTCCATCTCCTGCTGCATCTCAGGCCCGCTCTGCTGTCCATAATCTCTCGAAGGTCCTTTGGTGTTGATCTATTGGAAATGAGACCTGCTATATATACTCTCGCCACCAAGTGTGACAACGGGAAAGACTCGTGACACCAGTTATACACAAGAGTGCTCCCCCATAAAGCAGGTGTATGGCTGGTTTCAGTGGCGTGTGGCGCAATGCCAGTTTCTTCCCCACCCCAAATCTTAACATTTTCAAAATACCCGAGGCAAAGGAGTCGGGTATTTTTTTTGCCTCCAGCACAGTTCTAGGCTGCCTCCATTGCTGGTTTGGTCCTTTATCTGGAAGCTGAGCCAGTCTTCTATGGAAACACAGCTAGGGTAGAGGGAAAGTGAGAAGCATCTAGAATGTTCTAGGCCAACATGGTGGCTATAGAGCTGACTCTGACATCTGCTGGGGCACGAGGACATGCAGCAGAGCGGAAGGAAAATCCTTTCCGCCAGGATAGCAGGATGAGGGGTGACAGCTGGGCTCTCTGCTGGTGTGACCTGCTACACTGATGAGGACAACTCAGAAAGCAGAGAAACAACCTGGGAGCGGATGCTCCAAGGAGCCCTGGGCTATGGGGCAGGGCTGGCCATACAGCGTCTTCCCCCGGATCCGATCCCCACCATGGCCCTAGAACTCACCCTAACTGCTCTACTTGGACCAACAGCAGATGGCCTGACAGTAGGATGAGTGGACTGCCACACAGACCACGGCCACCCCTCCAGGCTGGACGGCATCACCTGTGTGGCTCAGAAGCACACACACCAAGCCAACTAACCAGAAGCAGCAGACTGGTGTCGTCAGAACACCCCAGGGTCTTCCCCTGGCCCCCGTCCAGCCATTCAGCAGGTCCTCACTGACTGTTCTGATCTGTTCTAGGGCAACGTCACACTCAGCCAGGAGATAGAGCCAGTTCTGGTCCAAGACCCCCAGAGACATGGCAGTGTCCAGGCATGGATGGGGCTGTGTTTCAGGGCTATAGAGCACATAACAGAGTCTAAGACACATTTACTGCCCCATTTCAAGACCAAAGCTAGAAGTGATTCCTGTGATCCAGAGATGGCTGCTGGAGTCAAGGTCCAAAGCCAAGAACACAGAATAAGGAAATGGAGGTGGCCACCCAGGGACCCCAGGAGGCATCACCAGGGCTTTCTTCTCTACCCCTAACGGATTTCCTGTCGAAGGTTCGATGGTCTCTGCTTAGCAAGAATTAAGACTTTGAAATGGCTGTGGCATTTCGGCAAAGGAGCAGCTGGAGCGTCTAGAGAGAACACATCCAGACTGCTGCAGAAACAGAGTGAGTGATGGAGCTACGGCAGTCTCCGTTCATCGAGGTGCACAGGTTTGGTGCACCAGCTGCTGCAGTAAGCACCAGACGGGGAGTCTGGTGTTGCTTACCCGTGTAGAGGTGGAAACAGGTGCTCCTGACTGCCAGGCCCTGCTCCCTGGTGCTTCCGTCTGTGACTTTGCCACCTTGAGCACACAACCTCCAAGACTGCCATATTGGATTGCCTCTCCTGGGCATCAGAGAGCCCAAGCATTGGCCAGAACCAGACTCACAAGCCTGCGTCTCACTTCATTCTTCTCTATTGACTAGGCTTTGCTGGGCTACATCGGATTGCAAAGGAGGCTGGGTAATGTAGTCCAGTGCAAGCTCAGTGGGAGGAAGAAAGGGGATTGGTAGGTATCCAGCCTGTTCGGGGTGTGGCTGCTGATGGAAGGGGAGGATCAAGCCAAAGCTGGCTGTGGCCTTTGTCTAGCATATTGCCCAGCTCAAACAGGATCCATCATTATCTCAGTTGCTCTGTCAGCTCTCTCCCTGCTATTTAACCCAAACAGGGAGGATCATCCCCATTTTTGACATAAGGAAACTCCAGGTCAGAGATAGGCCATGATTTACCCAAGAGCACATGGCTCTTAAGAGACCTGGTTGGAGATGGGGCCCAGCCTTCCTGCTTTACACTGCTACCTCTCCCTCTAGACAGCAGGATAGGGAAGAGCAGTCAACTCCTTTGTCCCCATTTTCTTGGCTGAGCTGAGGAGCCTACAGGTCCAACCCAGGGGTCAGGGAAGTGCCAGGAGTCGGTTCCTGCTTCAACACTGGCATCCTGGGGTGCTAGGGTTTCAGAGGTTGGGGTCTGGGAGGCAAGGTAGCATGTATAGATCTGCCTGACTTGGAAGATGTAAGAGGTCATCCTCAGTGTGTCTTCTACCAAGTATTATACAGTGCCACCTGCATGTCCACAGGCAAGACTGGGACAAGGAGGCATAGGATGCTTCTCAGTTCCTGGCCCTGAATGCAAACTGTGAACCAGGCCCCAGACTCACATACCTCGTGTCACTACGTGTCACTAGGATGGAGGAGGGGACTATCAGCACTGTCTTTGAGAGGAGTGGTGATAGTGATGAAGATGATGATGAAGATAGTGATGTTGTTGGTAGAGGATAATGACGATGGCAATGGTGTTGCTGCTGTTAATAGTGATAGTGGGGATAAAGATGATGTGGTGGTGACTCCAAGAAAAGGACTCCAAGACCCAGGGAGGTGAGCGATCTACTCAGAGTCTCATGTGTGGGAAGGATGTATGCAGGGATCACGTGGCAAAAGCTGGCCCAAACATATCCAAACCAGCAGGCCAAGCAGTGGGCCCCAAGCTCCTCAGACTACAGTGGCTCTACCTGCTCCCTGCTCCAAGCTTTGCACACGGAAAGCACGCACAGCAAGGCCTATTGACAGTTCAGATGGAGAAGGCTCTTGAGTGGTGAGTCCCATTTTTTTAGCTGTGAATCAGTATGATAGGCATGTGGGTGAATAAAAGAATCCAGGTAATTGTTGACCAGCGTTGGTGGGGCGGTGGCAAAGGGGTATCCTTAATTTCTGGGGTATCCTCCTTGTCTGTTCTCCACCTAACCAGGCCTCTTCAGAATCTGCGGCCCCATCTCAAGCAAAACCCCCACTGACAGAGGAGGCCAGGATGCTCCCTGGGCTACCACGCCCCAGCTGGTGAGGACCCTGTGGGAACCCTTCTGGAATGGAAGGAGCTGCACAAGACTTATAAGGAAAGGAACCGGAGGCAGTGGGGGAAGGGTGACTTTGATCCGTAGCCAAAAGAGTGGGGAGTGGGCAACACTTCTGCAGACAAGCTGTTCCTCACCAGCTGACTTTGGTAAAAGAAAGGAAACTCACTAACACCATCTGTTCCCAGAGCGGGGCTAGTGTGGGGCCGGGGGCTCCCGCGGCTCCCCCGGACAGACCCAGTTTCAGAAGCTAAGACAGCTGCCCCTGGATTATTTTGGGAATCGGCTCAACTCCGAGGCACCCCGGCCTTCGAGGCATTTCCCATCACTCTGAAGCTGTTCGCATGCCCCACCAGGGCTGCCAGATCCTCTCTAGCCCTGGCCGGCTTCCCATCTTCCTGTTCAGCCCACTATAATTATCCTGCTTCCAGCTTCGTCTTCAACAGCAGTTGCAACTGGAGTCGGATTTCAGGCAATGAAGGAGGCAGGAGTAGCCTCTCGACCGCACAGAGCAAGCATGGGAAGGGTTTCTCTCCTCTCAGCCTCCTGTCTCCACTCACCCCCCAGGCATCTGCTCCCAAGCTCCGGGGATACCCCCATGCCCTCGGGGGATGGTGTGTTTCTGCCTAGATGGCATGGGGCCTCTTGGGCAGAGATGACATCAGGCATGCTGGAGAGAGCTTGGGGATGCCAGGCACTAAAGGAGGCAGGAGGGAGGCACGAGGAAGACTAGACCATGAGTCAGCAGCTCCCACTGTGCCCAGAGGGTTAGAACAGCTTTCAAAGAGGCCAGTGAAACAGGGTCACCCAGGCTGTCGTAGAATTGCAGTAAGAGCGGATAAAGCAGGGAGACCAGTGATCTAGACTTGGGGGGGGGGTGCAGGCATGGGGAGTGAGAAGATAGAGTGAGCTGGAGGGAAGCGCGGGGATTTTGGTACACAGACCCTGGAAGGATGGGCTGCTGATCTCAAGTATGGGGGTCATGTCACTAGGTAAATCAAAGAGAGCAAGGCAGGGAAGTCAGAGGCAGGGTTGAGGAGAGCAGGCTCTGACTTGGAGGTGAGGGGTTTGAATGGAACCCCAACAGAAGCCAGCCTCTGAGCAGAAAATGTGAATTGAGCCAAGAGGAAGTAGCCTTGTGGCTGCCAAGAGGGGGGAAAGGGGGCGGAGTCGCCACCTAATAAGGACAGTTTCCACACGGAGAGGGTGGTGCTAGTCCTTCAGGGACTTGAATGAACCACACAGTTAAAGATGGTCCATCATGGAGACCGGGAGATGGCTCAGTTGTTAAAGCCTTGGCCTTACAAACATAATGACCTGCCTTAGGGTTTCAAAAACACCATGAGCAAACAAACTTGAGGAAACGGTGTCCTTAAGCTTAGGGAAGTCAGGGCAGGAACCGAAGCAGGAACCTGGAAGCAGAGACCATGGAGAAACACTGCTTACCTGCTTGGTCCCCATGACTTGCTCAGCCTGCTTTCTTCTAACACCCGAAATACACCAGGCAAGGGGTAGCACCACCCGCAGTGAGTTATGCCCTCTGCATCAATCATCATTAAGAAAATGCACCACAGGCCACTCTGGTGGGTGTATCCTCTCAACTGACTCTAGCTTCTGTCCCTTGTGCCATGCTGACATAAAACTAGTGGGCACAAACCTCACTTGCACAAACCCCACGAGTCTACCTTCGAAAGGCTGGTGCAGCGGTCTGCATGCACAGGCATGTCTCTAGGCTCCCCGGGCAGGCAACCTAGCCCAGTTGTTGAGACCCTGACCAATAAGAGGCTGTGTAAAAAAATAAATAAGAAGTAAACAGCACCCGAAGAAAAGACACTCCATACATATGCACGAGCGCACTAGAAAGAAATACAGGCTAGAGCTAAGCTGGGACAGTGGCCCTCGTGGGTGGGGGAGGGGCGGGAACTGTCAGGCACGGGAACTGAAGGCGTGGGAACACGGAAGGCGGGACCAACACTCCCTCCTCCAGGAAAGCAGAACAAGAGGAGCCTGCCGAATTGAGGCTGGACCCAGAGACCCAGGAGGAGGGGCGGGGCTTATGTGCGAGAACATCGAGGCCCCCAGAATCCGTGGGTCAGAGCACCGGAAGTGGGAACTGCAGGGAGAAGTTGGCAAACACTGTCCTTCAACACAGGGGTCAAGGAGAAAACTCCCTGGTGTGTTCTTCTGCCAGCAAGAAGAAATGACACAGCCTCCAAGATCAGGCTGGGTTCCCTGTCATCACCAGAGGGTAAAAGCCGCCCAACACAGGCAGGGTCCGTACTGCCTCAGTGGTGGGGCCCCTGAGCTCGGGACCCGCCTTACAGGTTCCTGTTATGTCTCCAAGGACCAGATGAAAGTGAGGGTGTGACTCAGTACCCAGAAAGCAGGAGGCACTGGGCTTGAGACCTGCACCCCACAGTAACTTAACTGAATCTCAAACACATGTAAAGAAATATTTTAGGGGGTTAAGAGCACTTGTTGCTCTTGCAGAGGACTCAAGTTTGATTCCTAGCACCCACATGGCAGCTCACGGCCATCTGTAACTACCGTTTCAGGGAATCCAACAATCTTTTGTGGCCTCTGTGGGCACCAGGCATGCATGTGGTACACACATGTATATGTACGTAAAGCATAGACATATATAAATATGCATATATAAATACACATAAACACACAGACATAGATGCATGTATAGCAACCCTATATATAAAATAAAATAAATGAATATTTTTAAATGCTTGGTTTTTATTTTGTGTGCATTGGTGTTTTGCCTGCATGTATGTCTGTGCAAGGGTTTCGATATCCCGGAACTGGAGTTACAGACAGTTGTGAGCAGCCATATGAGTGCTGGGAACTGAACCGGGTCCTCTAGAAGAGCAGTGCTCTTAACCATTAAGCCATCTCTCCAGCCCCCAAATAAACAAATCTTTAAAAAAAATACTCTATTGCATTTTTATTTAGTTGACAGCTACCATTTGCTTGCCACCACACCTATGTGGAGGTCAGAGGACAACTTTTGGGACTTGGTCCATACCATACAGGTCCCAAGGGATTGAACTCAGATACCAACCAGGTGCTTTTCAATCACCGAGTCATCTCACAAGCCCCAGGAACTATTGCAAAAGAAAACCAGTGCTCAAGGGTTTACATTAATCCGTGATGGCATGCAAATTCTTTTTATAAGACAAACATATATCATAATCAGGAGATGAATTGGTCAAAGGAAAGAATCCCAGAAGTATCACAGAATAGACGGTGGTGTCTAAACACAAGTATAAATGACCGATCAGTAGATGGAAGTGTTTAAACACAAATATAAATAGGCCTCAGATGCACAGAAGGTAGTAGAAAGTGTGGTGGGAACTGGGAGATATTTCACATGACCTAAATGAATTCCCAAGGTGACAGAGCTGGCGTCTGAGGTTGGAAACACAATGGAGATAAAAGCAAAGGAGACTGGGCTGGAGAGAAGCGATCAATCGATCGATTGATGGATGAACTTGCAAACAAAAGAAAGGCTGACAGGAAGCAAAGGCGCCACTGCACTACAGCTACAGAGGACCAGCCCAGCAGGTCGGATTCCTCCCCTTTGATCCCCAGCACCAAAAGAGAAAGGAAAAAACAAAACTACAGCATTCGCATTTGATAGCATCAAAAGTCACTTACCCTGGGAGTCAGGAAGGATCAGAGAGAAGGAAACAGGAAAAAAAAGTTTGCATAAATAATGGCTAAAGTCTTCCCAAATTTAATAAAAATCATAAACCCACAAAACCAAAATTCTTCACAAACTCAAAACACAAGACAATGTACAAACTTGTGCTAAGACTCTTCAAAGTTACCTAACTCAAAAGCAGGGATAAGCTGGGCAGTGGTGGGGGCCTTTAATCCCAGCACTAGAGAGGTAGAAGTCAGCAGATCTCTGAGTTCAAGGCCAGCCCAGTCTACAGAGCAAGTTCCAGAACAGCCAGAGCTGCATAGAGAAACCCTGTTTCGAAACAAAACAACAACAAAACAGAGATAAATTGAAAAAAAATCACATAAAGCAGCCAAATAGAAAAAGATCCAGTGGGCAAGAGGGAAGGCGTGGTCACTTTCTCACTGCAAAGTTTAAAAGCTGGAAGAAAGAAAATGTAAAGAACGAAGAGCAAAGGGGATGGGGAGATGACTCAGTGACTAAGAAAACTAAGAGCACTCAATAGTTAAGAGCACCGGCTGCTCTCCCAGAGGACCTGGGTTCAATTCCTAGCACCCACGTGGCAGGTCACAGCTGTCTGCAATTCCAGTTCCAGGGGATCTGCCACTCTCACACAAACATACATGCAGGTAAAAGCTCCCATGCACGTGAAATAAAAATAAATTTAAAAAGAAAGAACAACAAAGAATGAAGAGGGCCAAAGAGGTGAAAATAAATACTAAATAAATAAATAAATAAATGGGTGGAGAGCTGGCTCTGTGGTTAAGAGCGCTGGTTGCTCTTCTAGAGGATCTGAGTTCTAGAGGATCTTCTAGCACCTGTGCAAGGTAGCTCACAACAGACTGTGATTCTGGCTTAGGGGGATCTGGTGCCCTCCTCTGGCCTCTGTAGGCACTGCTTTCATAGGCACATACCCACACAGGAATACCCATAGTCGAAAATAAAGTAAACCTTAAAAATAAATAAAACGAGGAGAAGAAAACCCTGTCCACCTGGAATTTCACACCCAGAGACCTTTCTCTTTAAAGTGACGTGAAGGCACAGGCTCCCTAACAGCCTGCTGGCACTGTGGTGAAGGCAGATGGGAGTAGCTCTGTTTTGGGCTGAGTTTGCCCTGGAATCCCATAAGCTGGAAACTTAATCCTCCATGCAGGTGTTGGAATAGAGGCCTAATAAAAACTGTTAGGTCATTGGAGCTCAATTCCATGACCATTATAAAAGGGCTGGAGGCTGCCTCCCCAAGATCTGTTGCTCTTTTTACCCACCTGCCTTCCAGCATGGGATGATGTAAGAAAACCCAGGGGTGGGGTCCCCTTCACCCTGGATTCCCCAGCCTCCAGAACTGTAAGAAACAAACCTTTGTTCTTTATGAATCACCCAACTGCAAGTATTCTGTGAGAGCAACAGAAAATGAATACGCACCACCACACTTGGCGTTTTTATACGGGTTCTGGAGACCAAACTCAGGTCCTTGCACTTACAAAGCACATACTTAGCCAGGCGGTGGTGGTGCACGCTTTTAATACTAGCACTCGGGAGGCAGAGGTAAGCAGATCTCTGTGAGTTCGAGGCCAGCCTGGTCTACAGAGCGAGTTCCAGGACAGGCTCCAAAGCTACACAGAGAAACCCTGTCTCAAAACAAAACAAACAAAAAACAAAAACAAAACAGCACATACTTTAGTAACTGTGCCGTCCTCCTGTTTCCTAGTTAGAGAGCGTGGCATGAAATAGGCTCAGGTAATGGGGGGGAGGGTTATAAATCCCATGGCAAGTGTTCTCACAGGAGACCCAGGAAGAGGATTCAGAGAAAGAACTAGAGGGTGAAGTGGGGTGGCACATACCTTTAATCCCAGCACTTGAAGGGGGACAGAAGCAGGCAGATCTCTGTAAGCCTGAGGCCAGCCTGGTCTATACAGTGAGTTCCAAGTTAGCCAGGACTAAATAGTGAGACCCTGTCTCAGAAAGAAAGAAAGAAAGGAAAGAAGGAAGGACAGAAGGAGTAACAAGAAAGACAGAAATCAGACGAACAGGAAAAAATAAGGAAAGGAAGGAAGGTATAAGAAAAAAGTGGCTGTAAGTAACTGTGGGAGTAATGTGGCCACAAGCCTAAACATCTACCAGGAGCTGAAAAAGACAAGGGACAGATGCCCTCCCTTGAGCACAGCCCTATGGGCCTTAATTCCAGGCTCGCAGTGTTTAGAACTGTTAGAACCCAGCAGCAGCCATAGGAAAGCAGTGTGGATTTACCTTAGCGATGCCAAAGAAAAAGGAAGCCAAGAGGCTGGGGAATTCAGTGATTGAACCAATGATGGGAATAAAGTAGGCTGTGAAAATGTCCCCAGTCCAAAAGAAGAGCAGATATGGGCAGAACACAGCAGGAACCAGTGAGGCAAGTGTCAGGGACACCCTTTCAAATGTGCCAGAGTGCCAGGCACAGTTAGTGCTGCAGAGATGGGACACAGAAAGGTAGCCACCGCAAGGCTGGGATGGGGACTGGGGATGAAGACACGGTGATGCAGCATCTCAGCCTGCAGACCCAGGTGCGGGTGGGCACAGAATGGTCGGACAACAGTGTGAACACACTTGGTGCCACAGAAGTCAGGGATGAAAATGATGATGTGGTGAAGTTCATGTCACACTCAATTTACTACAATAAAGAAATGTGAACGAGGTCCCCAGAGATGGTTCGGCGGTTAAGAGCATGCACTGCTCTTGCAAAGGACCTGAATTTGATTCCCAACACCCACATCAGGTAGCTCACAACTACCTCTAACTCCAGCTCCAGGGGATCTAACATCCTTCTCTGGACCTTGTGAATACCTGCATTCATGCACATACACAGACTTAAAAATATCAATAAATCTTTTTGTTGTGGGATAACCTTTTTGTACACTGTGAAGTGTCTCTGCTGAGGCACCTTCTGATTGGTTGGATAAAGAGCTAAATGACCAATAGCTAGGCAGGAAAGAATAGGCAGGACTTCCAGGCAGAGATAGAAACTCTGGGAATAATAAAATAAAATCCTTAAAGAAAGATTAAAGTAATATAAAAAGAATAAGCCACATAAGGATGAGAAATACACGGGGCATCTGGATCTTATATAGTGCTTTATTAACTTCAAATTTTTAAATGCTAATAAGCAAAAAACAAACGCTGCTGAGAGACACTGGACAGTAGCAAAAACTACTAAATTAAACCAGCCAATATAGTTTAAGGATATCTTAACTTCAGAATGAAAATCAGTAAAGGTGTTGCATTAATAAAGATCAGATTTGGTTAGGGAAACCTCCTGAAAATCTTGGCTGCAGACGTGAAAGAAGAGACCAAGAAAAACTACAGGGCAGGTGATGTATTTATTGATCCCTCTACATGGAAACAGCTCTGGACTGGATGAGACAGATAAACCTTGTTGGCTACAGAGTCCTCATGACTTATTATTATATGCTATCCTTTCATGGAATGAATGGAGATTGATAGTACATTTTGGTTATGCAATCCAAAAGGACTTTTAAAGTTAACAGATGCCTTTTACCTGCTCAAACGTAGAACAAAAAATCATCTTTAGCTGAATTGTGCATACTGCACATTCCATACCTGTGTTAATGCAATATGTCTGCTACCTTTAAAAGTTTTGGGGGAAAAAGGCCAGGCACCAATGAAGACAAGTAGCTAGGTGGTCCAGCCTCACAGAATGCCTCTGTTGTCATTTCCTCAGAAATCTGCATCCAGGACAACTTCAAAGCAGCCAGTTGAGATTGTCCAGCCTCACAGACTACTACAGTCAGGACTTTAGATAAGTTCTACACTTTCCCACCATACAGAGACTGAACAACAAATGATACAGCTAGCTCTCCCAGGACTTGGCCATTATCCCAATTTTCTCAGGGTCTTATAAAGATGCCATAACCCCCAGACAACAAGAGGTAAATTTAAGAACACAATGCCCAAATTTCCAAGAGGTGGGGGGGGTGGGTTTTGGCAGTTCAGTGCATTATGGGTGTTTGTCACTGTTTAGGAAGGATTAGTTGCAAGTTGTTATTGGTCATGGTCAGGGGAGGAAGCTAAACAAAGAAAGTTAGATTAAGGGATTCCTTCCTTTTCTTCTTTTTCTTTTCTCTATCTTCTTTCTTTTCTAAATAGTGTTGAAAATGGGGAAGGAGATGAAAAGAAAAACAAAGGGGAGATACAGGAACAATAGGATAAGAGGGTAGATTATTGAATCTACTTTTAGACTAAAAATAATTACTAGTTTCAAATATTTTACATTGTTATGGATTTTTATATATTTATACAAATTTAAGGCTAGTTTTGTTGCAACATACTGTAAGTTACTGTAGTTATGCAACTCATTTAAAATTTAATGTAAAGTTCTAGTCCTTGAAAACTACTATTACAAACTGTTTAAGATAGTTAAGATAACAATCAAACTTGTAGTCATGTTAGGTATGCTTTCAAGGTTAAATGGATATATTTAAGATAGGTGGTCTTCAAACACTTCAGAGATGTACAGACTATGGCATTTAAATGGTATTAATAACATAAGCCTTTTCTTGACAGTGAGACATGTCTGCTCCTGACAGCACCAATCTACTTCAGAGAAGATGATGGGTATTAAAGAACCTCCATATGGAGTTTGCTTTCAATGTGGCAAGGCTAGCCATCTGGGCAAGAAACTGCCCTTGCTTTGACTGCTGACAGTATGCTGTCCAAATTGGACAAGCAGGACACAAAAAATGGTGACTGATAAACTTGCCAAGACAAGGTAGGACAAGCCTACAAAATACCTGCTTCCCAGAAAAGTCTGTCAGATACTTTAGGCCTGTAGGCTGAAAATGGGTGCACCAACATTGTAAAGGAACCTTGGGTGACTGTCCAAGCAGCCAACTGTCTCTTTCATTTCTATAACTTTGGAAGTTGTTTGTTCTGTACTTCCTGATTACTTAGGTAATATTTATCCTTCTTGGTTCTCTGCTAGGAGCTGAAGACTAGATAATTTTATCATTTTCATTGTTACCAAATTAAAAAAACTCACAAAAGAGATGTAAAATTTATAAAGGTTGAGAGACATAAAAGCTTAAGTTGCTTACTAAGAAAATGTGTTAAGGTCTATAAGGTTATTTTTTGGTGGTCAATACAAGTTATGATAAAAATCGGTTTAGGTATAAAACTATGAACTCACTATGATAGGATAGATAATAGAGTATTTTCTCTGAATTTGCCAAATACAAATGGACTAGACATCGTGAATGTAATTCTTACCTGATAATTGTTCTTATTGTATATAGTTTTACTGTGTTAGAGTTAAAAAACGTTTCCTTTTTATTTAGATAAGAAGGGGGATATGTTGTACACTTTTGTACACTGTGAAGATGTGTCTATGCCAACATACCTTCTGATTGATTTAATAAGGAGCTGAATGGCCAGTCGTTAGGCAGGAGAGAATAGGCGGAGCTTCCCAGAAGAAAGAGAACTCTGGGAAGAAGAGAGGTGGGGTTCACCAGCCAGACATGGAAGAAGTAGGATACAAGTACCAAAGAGAGGTAATGAGACACATGGCAGGACGTAGATGAATATAAATGGGTCAATTTAAGTTTTAAGAGCTAGTTTGGCCTAAGCTAGGCCAAGCTTTCATACTTAATAAGAAGTCTCCATGTCATTATTTCAGAGCTGGAGGTACAAAGAAAGACCTGCTACATCTTTTACAAATGAAAATGAAATAGACAAAAGGCAGGGATTTTAGATCCAGGCATGATGGCTCACACCTGTACTTCCAGCACTCAGAGGTGGAGTTGGGAGGATCAGCAAGGCAAGGTCATCCTGGGCTACGTAGTGAGACCAGAGGCCAGTCTGGGCTACATGGGATCTATGATGACTATTCTTGGTTTTGACAACTTGGCTATATCTAGAATTAAATAAAACCTAAATGGCTGGGCACACCCCATTTTCTTTTTTGGGGGTGGTGGTGGTGTATTTTGAGACAGGGTTTCTCTGTATAGCCCTAGCCATCCTAGAATTTGCTCTGTAGATCAGGCTGGCCTCAAACTCAGATATCCACCTGCCTCTGCCTCCAAAGTGCTGGGATTAAAAGCATACGCCGCCACCACCACCACCTGACTTTTTTTCTTCTTCTTTTTCTTAAAGATCATTCTCTATTTTTATATCATTTTAATACTAATTATTTATTTATTTTTATGTTATGTGCATTTGTATGTTGCCTGCATGTAGGTCTGTGTGAGGATATCAGATCCTCTGGAACTGAAGTTATAGACAGTTGTGAGCTGCCAAGTGGGTGTTGGGATTAAACCTGGGTCCTCTGCAAGAGCAGCCAGTATTTCTAAACCACAGAGCCATCTCTCCAGCCTGAAGGAGTTTTTCTTAATTAGCTCATTTGAAGTGGGAGGACTCACTTCTAATCCGAATCTTTGAGGTGAAAAGATAACATCTTTAATCCAGATGTTTTGAGGTTGAAAATCTACCTTTAATCTGGGCCACACCTCCTAGAGGCAGCCTATAAACAGAATATGGAGGACAAAAGCTTTTGCCCTTTGCCTGCTTGCTCTCGCTCTCACTGGTAGGTCCATCCCTTCACTGCCATTAGAGCCTACTTCTTCAGGGTTCCAGCATACACTGAAGACCAGCAGAGACATCCAGCCTCATAGACTGAACAGGTGCTGGATTCCTGGACTTTCCATTTGTAGGCAGCCTTTGTTGGACTGGTTGGCCCACAGCCTGTAAGACACTCTAATAATCCCCCCTTTCTATATATAGAGAGATTCATTTTATAAGTTCTGTTCCTCTAGAGAACCCTGACTAATACAAGAGCTTATATCAAAACAAATAAACAAACAACAAACCCCGCCCCCACCCCTTACTAAGGAGCTATGGACAGTTGATGGTTTCTGGGAAGGGAGAGGCAGTTTTCTTTAAGGGTGTGGCTCTGGTTGCTGGACCATGCTCCAGTGGATGGCCACACAGCAGGAGTCTGTGGGCAGCACAGCAGGTTTAAAAAAAAATGGGCATGAAGTTGGAGACTATGGAGGTAGGAATGGGCCTGGGAGGAGATAGAGGAGAGTTGGGGTGAATGAGATCAAAATACATTGTATGAAAGCCTCAAAGAATTAATACAATTATTCTTACATTACAATAGAAAAAGGGAGGAGGGCAGAGGAAAAAGAGGAGGGGAAAGAGATGAAGGAGGAGCGGAGGGTGAAAGGAGGGAGGAGAAAGGAGGTTCCCAAGTCAGTAACCCAACTTCCCAGAGTTCTAGGACGTCAGCTGCCCCCCACCTTGACTGAAGGGTCAGCATAGCTCCAATCAAAATCTCAGAGGCTTTTTTAAAATTAGAAAATGACACACTGATCCTAATTTTACATCGAGATTCAATGAATTAAAAGGGCTGCAAGGAGCCAACATCACTTTGCAAAGAGAGAACAAAGCTGGGGACCCACTGCGTGGTTTCAAGATTTCACGGACTCCGCAGCAGAGGAGACCCTGGTGCTGCCACCGGGGTGCACACTGCACACAAATGAGCGCCACCCGGAAGTCATGGGGCAAACCGATTTTCCACGGAGGCACCGCAGAGATTTGGTGGGTGAAGGAAAGTCTTTACAACAGATTGCTCTGGAATAATGAGGCGCCCAGCGGGAAAAATTACAATTCAACCCTTGCCCTCTATGTAAAAATTAACTCAAACTTCATCCAACACTACATACGAAGCTTAAATTACAATAATTTTTCTACACTTAAAAAAAAAACAGGCAAATGGGGCCAGAAAGAAAGCTGTGCAGCGAGAGCCCTTACTGCTCAGCACCCAGACTCCCTTCCCGGCACCCACATAAGGCCCGTAGCTCCAGCTCCAGGGGAGCCAACCTGCGATTATTTTTAAGGCAAACAATTGAAACCAACTCTTTACCAAGAAAGAGAGAGGGGTGGAAAACACAGGAGAAGACGTCGTCCCGCCTCAGTCCCGTGCTGACCCCCTCGTGCTCCCGGGACACCATGTAGAGGGACACTATTGTAGGGGTGAGCTTTCCGGTGATGAGATTCAGATGAAGGTGGGGTTCCCAGAAGAAGGTGAAGCCTCTCTTTCTCTCTCTCCTCTCTGGCAGCACCCTCCCCCCACCCACCGCCAATACCCTCATGAAGAAGACACGGAAAGAATAACATTTCTGGGCCAGGAGGAGGGTTCTCATCAATCACCAGATCTGCTAGCTCTTCTGTCTTATAAGTCCCAGCCACCGTAACTGTTCTGACAGACTGTCAGTTATTAAACTGCCTGGTCTGTGGTGTTTTGTTACAGCGTCCAGAGCTGACTAATACAGACTCTCAAAACCAGCAGCCATTAGAGGAATGATGTGTAAAATCACACGGTGAGATACCACCACACACCCTTCAGAATGGCTAACACCGAAAAGACAGACAATGCCAAGTGCTGGCAAGATGCAGAGTAACCAGAACTCTTGGGTATTGCAGATGCAGAGTAACCAGAACCAGAACCCTTGGGCATTGCAGGTTGGAATGGAAACAGTATATTTACTTCTTAAAAACTGTTTCACAGTATCTTACAGAATAAAACAGACAGTTACTGCATGAATCAATCATGTCAGTCCTGGGGGTTCATCCAAGAAAAGCAAAAGGGATTATTGTCGTTATGATTTAAGTTTTCTATTAGACAGGACGTGGGGATGTGGAAGTGAGGACATAGAGGGGCCAGGTGGGCAGGCAATGAAGGAGAAAGGGAATCAAGAGCCCAGGAGGTGAGGGTGGACACTGGCCACCATGACTCAGGATGCTTCAGAGAGAACAAATGGGGCATAGAGGAAGGCCTTCATGGAGGGGATACCTGAGGTAGAGGCAACTAGGCACTGGCTACTGTGATGATGCCCCTGCCATGGGAGAGGGCCATGTCACAGAGATAAGTAAGACAGAGGAGACATCTGATGGGACCACCACTGTAAGAGCAGGCAAGGGGACAGGGGCTGGGTGGAGGGAAGATCCTCTAGACCGCTCACACCAGAAACCGTGGGTCACTCCTAGCTCCACCCACTGTCCTGGGAGGGTGTCCTGTCCTGTGAAGACTCTGCTCCAAAGTCCCCCAAAAGTAAAGCTGTTCCACTATACTACCCCAAACCTAGAAGACCTGGGCAGGCAGAGGAGTGACAACTGGGCTGGCCTCCCCACATCCCTGCACCCCTATGTGTTTGCAAGCCTGTACCCCATGCATTGCATCTCCCCCCAATAGCTTCTCCTCCAGCCCAAATGGACCCAGCTCAGTTCCTTAAGCTTTTTCTCTGCAGGAGACATGAAGTCTCATAGGACAGAATGCTCATGGCTCCCCAAAGATGACCAGGGACAGCCTGAACCCAGGAACCCACTACAGGTTCTCTTCCCTGGGCTCGGGGCAGAGGTCAGGACTGCAACTGTTGGGATAGCCTGGTCAAGGTCTTTTGACAAGAAACTGAATTCACTTCTCCCTCATAGGGCTCCGGCCTTTGGGTCAAGTGGGAGGTAGACAGCCAGGGACAGAGTGCACTGAGCCTCTGGCTGGGGAAAGTCAGCTTTGTGGGAAACTGGGCAGCCACTAACTGTCCAGGTATGGCCATAGTAGACAAACTGGGAGCTGTCGAGGGCTGGTCTAGCCTGGGAACCAAAGTCTTTCCACCACAGTTAAAGGCTCACCCAGAACTCCACAGGCACCCAGCGTGCCCTCCTCAACAGAAATTCAATTCATACAGCTGTCAAAATACACTGAGCAAAGCAGAGGTGGGCTCAGAACAGGTCCTCATCCGGTGGAGTCAAAGGTATCAGCCCACGTGTACGTGTAAGCAGGACAGGTGTGGGAGGGAAGTGTGTCACCAACCCATAGTACCAGGGCTGGGATGGGAGGATCTGGGACTGCTGGGTCCTCCAGGAGTGGCAGGTCCTGAGACATGGCTCGGGGAGGCAGAGGTGACTAGTTTGGGGTACCATAGGACACCCTGTTGCCCTCTGCCCTCAGCGCATGCTTCTGGAATAGGCTGTAGAGTATCCTCAGTGTGCTCTTGGCATCCTTGTTCACAATATCTGTGGGCAGAGGAAGCAAGGCAGCCTGTCAGGCCAGGCCAGGGTGGACCATTTGTCCCCAAGGATGGAGGAGGGTCCCTTTTCTTGTCTGAGCTTTCCCTGCATCCGTGTTCCCTCCCCCAGTGATGACTGGATGTCTGACTGCTCTGGACATTCATTCCCAGGGACTTCAGTCCCTGCCTGCAGACACGGGGCCCGCAGCACCCCTCCTAAGAAACCCCACAGTCAGTATCTCTTTATGGACCAGCAAGCAGGGGACCCCACGAGCAATGCTTGTCCCTCCACTGTCACAGCTGCTCTCAGTCACATTCAAGGCAGGTCATCCAGGCAACGGGCAGCCATGCACTCACCTTCAGGGTTGACAGGGTGGCTAAGCAGACCTTCATCCTTCAGCAGCTCCACGGCTAGAGTGACATTGTGTAGCTACGATGATAAAGGCAACTGATGTCAGCCAATGAGAGTCTGGGTCCAGAGACCAAGCCCATGCTGTCACCAATGGCATCTGTCATTGCCCATCCAAGGTTTGAATCCCTGGACCACAACAGCAATCAGGGGACACCCAGCATCTCCATCCATGCCCTGTGAATGGAGAGCCTGCTCCCTCACACAGAGGCCCTCATCAGCACACAGCCCTCAGCAGATGCCACATGCTGGACTTGCGTGATCAAGCAAACATTGCTAGCGGGAAAGACCTTCACTGAGGAGAATCCGTGGGGCGGGGCGGGGGGTGTTCTGGTGGAAGTGACACTCTGCATGGGAGTCTGTCTAGTGAGGGGACTTTGTCTCAGATGGAAGCCAAGGCTTGCTGGTGATAGAGCCCTCTTAGAAGGTGGTAAGCAATCTTTTTTGCTTGGCAGGCCATCGGAGAAGTAGGGCCATGCAAAACGAGAACACTATGACAATGGGTCACTGACCCACAGCTCTACAGGGCTAGAGACCCTCAGGATGGTCCAGAACAAGATTAAGCAGTCTGAGTAAATGCAGACCAGAGCATGCAGGCCTGCCTCTGTGTTCCCAAGTCCCTCCCCACAGAATATCCTGGGAAGGGGACTCCCCATCACTGACACATTCTTATCGAAAGCACTGCTTGTCGGCTACCCAGGAAGGAAATATCATAAAGAGGAACTCCAACTCCTTGCTCTGCATCTCCAAGTCCCCGCCTGAATGCTCTTGACAAGAAGGCATCACCCGAGAAAGGATCGGGATGTCAAGGAAGAGGCGACTGTGGCCAGATGGTTTTGGAAACTACTGGGTCCTTCACTGTAGGACCTCTAGGAGCCTTGAGCATAGCAGTGTAGGTCAAGTTTCCAGTATATTCATACTTTCCCTGAGTTAACTGACCGCAGACTCCATTTGCCACAGCATCTCATGTGGCCAGTTTTGGGGAATGCTTTGTTCATACACTTCTGGGGATTGGCTTCAGGGCCTCCCACGCAAGCTCTACCACTGAGCCATATCTCCAGGCCCAGATCTACTTATTTTGAGGCAGGGTCTCACTAAACTGTCCAGGCTGGCTTCGACCTCACTCTATAGCCCAGGCTGGCCTCAAACTTGTGATCCTTTTGCCCCAGCCCCTCAAACAGTTGGGGTTGCAAGCATGCACCAACCATGAGGACTCCTACACTCCAGTTTCTTCCACTGGCCCCTCCTCTCCTGGGCCCTGAGCTAAGCAGCAGCCCTGTTTCCCTCACTTATTCCAACTCGAGTTCCAAAGCAGGTTCTGATGTCCTGGGGTTGAGAGCTGACTGTGCCAGGAATATCGGATGCCTGTGCGGCTGCCCTGGCCTGTAACTGCCCTTATTTTATTTTTACATTTATCAGCTGATGGAGGGAAACGTGTGACACAGCATGTGCGTGGGGATCAGAGGACAACTTGCAGGAGTCAAGTTCTCTCCTTCCACCACGTGGGTTCTGGGGATCAAACTCAGGTCATCAGGCTTGGCAGCAAGCACACTTAGCCACTGAGTCATCTGGCCGGCCCATCGCTCTCATAGTTTTAAAAAGATTTGTTGCCCATCAACTGTGAGGCTGCCATACACAGGGCCCAGAATGGGGACAGCACCTGCTCTCAGGGAGTCCATGCTGGAGTTGCTGGAGCAACTCAGAGAACACCAGCCTTCCCTTAGCATCCTTCCTCCACAAAGCAAAGCACTTGAACCAACGGTCTGGTCAGGCTCCCGAGGGGCACGCTTAACTCTTCCTAGCCTGTCCTTTGCTTGTGAGCCCTTTGAGATTGATGAAGAGAAAGCTCTGTGCTCTACAGAGACAAGAAAGGCCAGGACCCAGGAGATGCATTCCCATCTTCCTGAGAGATAATTGAACGTGGGAGGAAGTCAGAGCTTCCTTGTTCTGGTGCTTTGATTTCTGCAAAGCAAATGATCACCTCTCTCTCTCTCTGTCTCTCTCTCTTTCTCTCTCTCTCTCTCTCAATGAGCAGTGTCACCCATGCATCCATGCTGCAATCATGACCACCTGAGAATAAAAGCTGCAGTGCTGGGAGGGTCGCTCCATAAGAGAACCACCAGGGGTTCCGGCTTCCAGCTAGGGACCTGTGAACATCATCAGCCATGTTCCCGTGCAGAGTCTCCTCTACAAACCCCAAACTCCCCTCTTGGGCTCTGAGCTACTGCCCTGCTTCTGCATCTACTCCCTCAAATAGGATCTAATGGTGGGATCATGAATGCTAGACCTCTGCCCACTATCCTGGGCTGGTTTGGAGCATGTGAAGTAGCAAGCACAGGCCTTGGATCCCAAGAAGCCTGGTTGCTGAATGACGTTAGACATTGGTCCACATTGCTGAGCCTGGGTTCTACTTCCCGCCAAAGACTCTTCTCACAATTCATTCCTGAAGTCCCACTTGATGGATGCAGGTTTGTCCCACACTGTGAGCCTCCCATTAGCTCACCCTGCTCCTAAGAAGGGTTCCAGGGTGAATGGATAAATAGGTACGCAGGCATTGGATGAGGAGATGGGTGGATAGGTAGGTGGAGGGTGCCAATTGATGAGTGAGTAGATGAGTAGATAGATGGATGGATGGATGGGTGGATAAATAGGTACATAGGTGTTGGATTCATGGATGGGTATATTAATTGGTGGGCAGAATGGTGCCAATGGATGGGTGGGTGGACACATGGATTGGTGGGTGAATGGGTGAGAAGATGGATGGGTAAACGGGCATACGAACAAACTTCTCTTCCACCTTCCTCATGGCTTGGAATTGAATAAAGACTGTCAGGCCAATGCCATAAATCTGTCCACCACCACCACCACCCCCCCAAAAAATGGAGGGAGACCTTGGCAGCTTACCATTTCCGTGGGAGAGCTGGGAGTGAGATAGAATTCTTTCAGATGCAAGAAGAAGCCTTCCAGCTGTCCGATCAGCAGCAGGAGGATGACGCCGTCTGCAAACTACGGGTGTTTCATGTCAGTCCTAACCATCCCCATGGCATGCTATGAACACCTGGTTCCCAGCTGGACACCTTGCCGGGTGGGGCCTAGCTATAGGAAGCCAATTACTGGGGGTGGGTCCCTGGCTCCTTTCTACATGGACTCTCACCATGCTGTATACAGCTGTCCTCTACCAGATACTCCTGTCCCCATCATATTTTGCCCCAGCATGTGGAGTCAAGCAAAGAGACCAAGCCTGAACCTGTGAGCAAAATGAACCCTTCCCAGGCGTTTGTCACAGTGACATAAAAGGAACTAGCACACTAAAGAAAGGAACCAGGGCTCCCGTGCGGGAGAGGCTGACTTCGCAGAATTCCATGCTACCCTTTGCACGCTGTGTGAGCTGAAAGAAGTTGCACCACCTCTCTGAGTCTCACATCTCTTCTGAGAAGTGGGGATGCCATTCCCAGCTGCATGGGGTTGTCAATAGCAGCATGAAGCAGTTTTGGGCTGTCTGGCTCTTAGAATACATTCAATTAAAAGAGCTGTTTCTAAACTTACTATGGAATAGTCTCATGTTCTCTCTCTCTCTCTCTCTCTCTCTCTCTCTCTCTCTCTCTCTCTCTCTCTCTCTGTGTGTGTGTGTGTGTGTGTGTGTGTGTGTGTTCATGTGTGTGCAGGGATGAGTATATGTGTGAATACCCATGCACATATATGGATGTGCATGTAGATGCCAAAGGACAACCTAAGCCATTTATTATTTCCTAGGAACAGTCTACCTATTGGGGAGAGGGAGGAGACAATCTCTCACTGGCCTGGAACTCACCAAGTAAGTAGGATAGCTGGTCAACAAGCCCCTGTCACTGCCTCCCCAGTACTGGATTTAACTATGTGTTCCAGGGCCTGGAGACACGGCTCAGCAGTCAAGACCACTCTGCTCTTACACAGAACCAGGCTTTGGCTCCCAGCACCCACACAGCAGCTTACAACCATCTGCAACTCCAACCCCAAGGAGTCCGACACCTTCTTCTGGCCTCTGCAGTAATCAAGCACACATGTGTTGCACACACACACACACAGCTGCAGGCAAGCACTCACACCTATAAAAACAGAAACGTGTGCCACCACACCCCAGGATTCTGACCTGCCAAGGAAGTGCTTTGCCAGCTGAGCCACCCCCATCACGTCCATTTTTAAATGACAAGTTATTCCATGAGCTACAGATAGCTGTGTGCAAACAGAGTTTGTATAAAATTCCTCCATCAGGATAGGCAGAGAGGGGCACACAGGCCCATTAATATTTCTGTCTGTTCTGTCTGCATGCTCTGAGATAAAGCTGCCGTGAGCATGCCATATGCTAATGGAATCCTTCTGAATCCCCTCAAAGACACAAGGCACAAGATTGGATGCCACAGAGAGACGCTGCTCTGACTTTAATGGAATTTCCCCCGATTAAGTCTGTTCCAATGCTATTAGTTTGGGTGTGGAAGCTTCGCTACTGCTGTCCTCAAAATGTGGCTGGGAAAACCTAACCCTGAGTCTATCTCTACCATCCCAACGTGTCTAAATGTCCCCTTTGCTCACCCACTCTTGTCTGACCAAAGGAGGGAAGGATGAGGAAAGCAAGTAAACCAGAGACCCCGTCCTATGTCTCCCAGAGAAGACACAGTCAGAGATGAGTGTGTTGCTTGGTGGGGGAGAGGGAGCAACAATGAGTCAAGTGACAGATACTAAATGACACTAAATAGCAATGCTCCCCGACTCACAATGAAAAGAGATAAAATTGTTCCCCTTTTATAAAGCAAGGAGCCTAAGGTTCAGAGAAGTCCATAATTCACCCAAGGTCACACAGGACAGCCATATGGAAGTGTCCTCAGAGTCCAGGGGCACAAAGTGGCAGGCACAGGATGGAAACACACATGCATATGGCCCTTAAGTCTGTGTTTCCACCTCACTATGTTGCCACAGCGCTCACAAAGCTCACATGACCACCCACCATGCGCAGTGGCTATGAGTATATACTTGAACCCTGACTGCCTCAGTCCAAAACCTAGGACCACCCCTTAATCACTATGTGACCTTAGATAAGTTACCTAACCTCTCTGTGTCTTAAAAGTCTCATCTATTGAATGGGGTTTCATCAGTTCTCACATAGGGTGGGGGGGTATTGCAGAGATGATGGCTGAGAGAACTTTGCTCCAGTCCAAACAGGTACCAAGGACTTTCCTGTTTGGTCCCAAACTCAGGAATATGTGGCCTGGCCCTCCCTAGAGGACAGCCACCTACTTGTCCCTGAGAAGACAGCAGCTGTGACCTGGTGTTGCATAGGTCTTGAGACATTGCTGACACCCACAGTCTGCGGAAGCCGGCCCGTGTTCACCAGACTCCATGCCCACCTGGCAGGGCCCAGGCAGTGTCTGATCTCTGCATTTCTATCCCCTTGTGTTGTAGGAACACTAGCGAGACAGGATCTCGGTGGAAGGCGTGGCTAGGTGAGGCACTTGGAGCTGCAGGCTTCTGCTCCCACCTTAGGATGATTGAGTTTGTGTCCTCATGGTGGGCTAAGCCCTCGGGACTCAGGACAGAGCCCACTGAGGATGGCGCTGAGTCTGTTTTCTCCAACCCCTCAGAAAAGGACCCATTGTGCTACATCTGAATAAACATGATCACAGGGGAGGACCCTCACTCTGGCCTCAGTACACCCTAGAGGATCCCACGCCCTAGGAGTCATTTTGACACATGAGTAGGAACAAAGCCAGCAGTAGAAATGGCTCCACCTTCACAGCTTCCCACAGGCCCCCAGCCCAGGGGCCCCAGGAGCTGGCTCCCTAGGGCAATATGCAATACTGCCTGTCAGCAGCACACCTTATTACAGAGGGCCCTGAGATCTAGTCACACAGTAAGTTTCTGGGGCCCAGGAGCCCTCGTCCCTGCATGGGGACCCAGAAGTGTCCCTACCTGGGTGTCCAGACTCTGCACAGACAGGCCCAGGCGCTCCAACTTCTGGTTGACAAAGCTCACGATGGCCTAAGACAGAGAGAGGAGCAAGAACCTCAAGGCCACTCAGGGACCCGCATGCCACCTTCCAACCTGGGGTGACAGAAAGCTTTCCCTTGGACCAGCATCCTCCCCATCACCCAGAGACACAGGCAGGTGGGTGGCGGGCATGGGAAACCTTGATCTCCCCTACCTCTTTGACGGCATGCACTTTCTCCGGAGCCAATTTAAATAATTCATCAAAGGCGTCCTCTGCAGACCAGAGCGATAAACAGCTCATTACGATGCTGTTATCTTTGCGCCAAACAGAACGTTTTCATGCAAAAGTTTCTCAGAAAAAAAAAAAAACAGTCCCACAGGAACCACAGCTTGATCTTCGGGTTCCTGAATGAAACAGGCCTGGGTCTGGGACATATGGCTCCCTAGCTGAGGGGGAAACAGGGGGCTTCCCTCTCTGTGCCTTGATTTCCTCATCTCAAACACCTGGTGAATGATGCCAGCTAGGCATTCTAGCGATCAAAATGGGGGATGGGCATGCATCTCTTGGCAACTTCAGGGGGTATAAGTGGGTGGTAGGTGGGGGATGATTGGGTAGATATATATCTGACTGGCTTCGTATAGATGGATGAATGGATAAATGGATGTGTGTGAGCGTGTATATGAATGACAGATGGATATATATGAATAATGGACATGTGTGTATATATATGAACGACAGATGGATATATATATATAAATGAATAAGGGATGTTTGTGTGTGTGATGGGTGGATTTATGTGTATTTATGAAAGAATGGATGGGTAAATGGTTGGATAGATAAATAGCCAGATGTATGTATGTATAGATAGATGAATGGATGAATGGCTAGAAAGATGAATGGTTAAGTAGATGCTCAGTGGATGGATGAACAATGGGGGATGGATGAATGGATGGATGAATATATAAATGGATGGGTATATAGATGAATGGATGGGTAATTGTATAGGTGTATAAATGGATGGATGGACAGTGGATGCTCAATGAATGGATGGATGGATAGATGGATGATAGAAAGATGAGTGGGTGGGTAGATAGATGGACAACTGGAAGAAGGAATAAATTGGTGAATGGTTGGCTAGTCCAACTACAGAACAGATAAGTGAAAGAAGTAACAGGAGGTCAGCACACTGACTAGTGAACTGCTTGTCACATTAGCAACAGCCATGTTTGCACACATACCATTGAGAGTGCTCCATGTGCTAAGCACACCCACCAGCTAAAGAAGTGGGTTCCGGATGAGGGAACTGAGGCACAGACTATGTGTAAATGAGTGATGGAGTTAGCGGCACTCAGCAACAGCACCCTTCTGCCCTCATGGGTCTCTCCCCATGAAAACAGAACTAAGAAAACCAGCTAAAGGCCAGGCAGACAGAAGGAAGGACAAATTTGTGAACAAATCCTGCCACAGGAGAGTAAGAGACAAGAGAGGAAACGGTTAACCCCTCCATCACAGTTGCTTTGACCCCATCAGAAGGGAAAATTTTTCCTTCAGTTACTGAGTTACTTACGTGAAGGCTGGTCCTTGGGTGAGCTAGAGGAGAAATTGCAGGAGGCAGGAAAGCAATCAAAGAGTTAGCAAAAAGTCTGCAGCTCCCTTCATCACCTAATCTAACAAGCTTGGTGCCAGCAGGTGGCGAGGAGATAGGCTCATTTTCCTGGGCAATCAGGCAGGGTAGGTGCAGAGACCCTGCGTGTGGAAAGCAAGGCTAAGAGGCTGGCAGCCTTGTCCTGCATGCACACATCTCAGGACACTTGGATACTGTGGGGCTGAGGATGTCGGGGCTTGGGGGTATCTGCAGCCTGCTGGAGGCTGAGAAGCAGCAGGTACAAAGAGGGTCTCCCTGCCCAGCACCCCTACACCTCCCACCCGGCCAAAGCCCGGCCCACCCTCACCGGCGTTCTGTGAGCTGCTCCACCAGCTTGTCGGATTTCAGGCCGGTCTTGGTGCTCTACAAGAGAGAAAGGGGAAGAAATGGTGTCACTCAGAGAACCCCAGAACCAAGCCCACAGGGCCAAAGCCGTGTAAGAGAACCTAGTGTACTCTGCATTGCCCCCATCTCAGGATGCTACCGTGGGCCAGCTTCATTGTCCACTTTCCCTGTGACTATTGAATCCATGAGAATAGATAGCACTACGGATGCCTCATTCCTAAGACACCCTAGAGTTGTGTGTGTGTGTGTGTGTGTGTGTGTGTAAATGAATGTGTTTTGTGAATGAACACACAAATAAATGGTCACCTCTGATTTTTTTCTTATTTTTTAGTGTGTTTGTGTGTGTACACGCATGTGTATGTGGGAGTACACACATTCCATATTGGACATACGAAGGTCACAGACAAGTTTCTAACATGTGGGTCTCAGGGATTGAACTGGGGTTGTCAGGCTTGACAGCAAACACCTTTACCTGCTAAGTTATCTTACCATCCTTACCTGACTTACGTAAGTTTGAGAAAGTCACGAAACTGCTCAGTAGTGAACTTTAAACAAAGACTTGGGAAAGGTGGGAATGGGTTTGAGAAGGCCCAGCTGGATACAACTAGTTCTGTAAGGCAAGTAGAAGGAACACACACTTACACACATGCATGCACGCTCACACACACACACACACACACACACACACACACACACACACCATAGAACAAGAGCTAACACTGCCAGAGAGCAAAGGTTTCTCCAAAGAGGAGACAGGATGTGGTCATGGGAGACAAATGAAAGACAGGAGACTGAAGGTGGCCGTGGAGAGATGGCCACCTGTGACCCAGGAAATATGGTGACACCGGCTGACCTCCCTATCAGCATACCCATCCCATCCTCTGCCAGGCAGAGCTGGCTGCTAAGAGCAGTACTGACTGGCCAGGGCCCTCCTCCTACCCTCCTTGTCTCTGCCAGCCCAGCCCCTGACTGCTGTCCTGATGTGAAGCTCCTCATAGGCCCCTGGAGCCACTCCCCAGGAAATGACCCCCTGTAGATGCGGTGGCACAGAGCAACAAGCTCAGCTGACCTGCGCCATTTCACAAGTACCTCAATGTGGATGACTTCCACCTGGACATTGTCTGGAAGGGGCAGGTCCGGCTGGAAGCATTTGGCCAGGGCCACCAGGAGATGCAATGTGGCCAGCAGGTCCTTGTTGAAGATGGCTAAAAAGGAGAAGACAAAGTCAGAGCTGAGGGGCCATCAAAACCTGAAGACATCCTCAACTGTCCTGTGCAGACTACTGAGGTCAGTATCTCTCTCCCTGTCTCTGTCTGTCTGTCTGTCTCTCTTTGTCTCTTTCTGTTTCTGTTGCTCTCTGTCTCTGTTTCTCTATCTCTCTGTCTCTGTGTCTGTTTCTCTGTCTCCGTGTGTCTCTCTCTGCCTGTCTCTCTATCTCTCTGTGTCTGTCTGTCTCTCTGTCTGTCTGTCTGTCTGTCTCTCTCTCTCTCTCTGTTTACCAAACTATCATGGGAAGCATGCACACACAGCACACTCATTTGTTAACAGGCAGAAAATTAATGTAGCTGGACTGTAAGTACCACTGGACCAGGCTGAGAAGTGTGGTGTGTTCTTAGACTCAGCAGTGGCTGTGTTGCTGGGAAGGCATTCTCCTTGGGTAGTACCAGCTGCAGAGATACACCCAGGGCCATGTGTGTAGGTCAGTTTCTCTCTCACCAGACACCTGACTTTATGTCCAGCTTGTGCTCACACTAAGGCCTCTGTGTCCTTCCCGTCCCCTGATGGTTCTTGGGTCGATGAGTGTGTTGATCATCAAGTAAGAAGCCAGTGCAGATGGTCCCACCTCCCCTCCAAGGTACCAGCCAGGCTCAGCCCCACGTACTCTCCACGCTCCACTTGGCCTGTTGCTCTTCAACCTGCAGACTCTGGTTGGCGGCCTCCAAGATGACCCCTAACTTGCGCCTCTGGCTGGCTGAGGTCAGAGAGATTTCCTCCACTTCCAGTTTGAGGGCTGCCAGCTTCTCTAAAGCAAAAGAGCAGTAAGGACCAGGAAGTGCTGAGCAGCTGTCACGGGGACTTTCTGCCATAAGGATAATGCCATCCTGTTGGAGTAAATGGATCTGTGGGATATATACAGTTGATGCTGAGCCCTAGGCAATCCCAGAATCCTCAACCAAACATACTCATTATCCAAGGATCCCCCATTCATATGGGAAATGGAGTCTGTATGTGAGCTAGTTGCAATCCATTGTGCTATCCCCTCTGGCCCACCTCACCTTGATCATTCTGCCCATACCTTGATCTCTGCACTGCAGTGGCCATGCCATTCCCACAGGGCAGCATCCCTGTTTTCTCCATCAAGACCTGCGCATATCATTCTGTATCTAGGAGCCTTGGTCTCACCCACAGTCAGAGAGAGGAAGAGCAGTGAACTATGCAGAAAGCTGACAGTGAAGCTCCCTGAGAAGTACCCAGAAGCCTCAGCAGAGGCTGGAGGATCACTCTGGAGCCCGTATGCCAAGCTCTGCAGAGTAGAGCCTTGAGGAGGCCCTGAGGATATGGATCTGGGCCCTACCACTTCCAGGACCCCCTTCATTGCACAAGACATCTGCAGACCAGACACCAGTCAGAGGCAGGTACTTGGCCAGACTTTGGACATCACTTCCATGCACAATGGTACCCACCAGGCAGAACCACCCCTGCCTCTGCCTCTAGAATGCCCCACTCAGGGTAGCCTGGGTCCTTCCAGCAGCACAGAGCACTCTGAGGTCAGGGACAGTTGATGCCCCAGCTTCTTAATTATCAGACATGCCAGGTGGTGGTGGCACACACTTTTAACCCCAGCACTCAGGAGGCAGAGACCGGCAGAGCTCTGTGAGTTCTAGGCCAGCCTGGTCTACAGAGGGAGTTCCAGGACAGGCTCCAAAGCTACAGAGAAACCCCGTCTTGAAAAGTAAAATTATCAGACACTTCATACATGCTGGATATGCCACAGTGTAGCAGCAGTCCAGACATCAGACACCGGATGGAACCATAGCTCTGTCCTGCCATGCCCAGGAGTGGGCAGGGTCTCCACCTCTGCAGCCCTGCAATCTGGAAAGTCATAGAAGGGTCCCTTCTCCTGGAGCTGTGGTAGGGACTGAGACAGGAAGCCACTTGAGGGATCGAGGGGGTGCACTTGGCTCCAAAGCCCCAGGAGCAGCTTCTTAGGAAGCACAGGTGGAGATGAGGTAGGGCCTGGGCCTCTGCTTACGGAACAGGTGGTGCAAAATGAGTCCATCAAACATGTCCTCCTCCAGGCTGCGGACCACGATGTGCTCCGGGAGGAGCGTGGCATTGATCCACTCCATCAGCACCTGCCAGGCACAAGGGCACAGCTGAAGGGGTAGGAGCCGCCTGGCCAGGCTGTCACTTCAGGCTAGAGTGAGCTCTTCTACCCGCCAACTGCTACCCACTCTCCAAGGCCTGGCCAAGCGGTACCTCTTCCAGAAGGTTCTCCCTGATCTCCCTGGCCATGTGGAGTCTGCTCTGAGCTCCCAAAGATGCTCTTCCCAAGATCTCCCAGACACCTGTCTGAACCCTGAGGGGGCTGTCATCCTGGTACGTGGGGTTTTGGTACCTGGGAGTTGCCATCGCTGTAGCAAATACCTAAAACCGGGCGCGTGGCTGTGGAATTGGGTGATGGCAACAGCTGGTAACGGGTACTCGGTTACAAAGCCTAGACTGCCTCCACGAGCGGGTTGTAGAAACATGGAGGTGATTTGGGTGATGTCTCAGGACGGAAGTAGGGGGTGTGATGTTGGAAAATAGGAAAGCAGTGTCGGTGTGCGGTGTGCACAGGGGTGTGGTGTCTATAAGTCAGGGCCACCAAGCCCGGCTCCAGAGACTTCAGGGCTGGCCATGATGGTGTACCTTCTGCAGTTCTTCAAACTTGGGGTCCCTCCGGGAACTGGGGGACAGGTATTTCTTCTTTCCTCCTGGAAGCAGAGGAGGGTATGAAGTGTGTGAGGACCCTGAGGACCCTTGGCAGATATCTCCCTGCAGGTCACCCACTGAACCCAGGCTCCAGGGGGAGCCCTAGCCCCGCCTCTCACTCACACTCCCTCATGAGCACTGGGAGTGCACACTGAAACTCAGAGGTCACCCCTTACCCTGAAGTCATGAAGTAGATGTGTAGCATCTTCTACCTATACCTGCCTAGGAAGAAGGCATAGCCCAAAGGGGCAAAGGACATGCCAGACTGAGGTGGGCATCACCTATACTGCCAAGTAGCTCTGGCCAGGATGTAGCACCAAGGTCCCCTGTGCCCTCTTTTGGTGCTGGAGAATTGTCTGTATTCTGTCAATCATGATTTAAATAAACGCTGATTGGCCATTAGCCAGGATGTATAGGTGGAACAACCAGACAGGAAATAGAGGCAGAGCAAGGAGAATAGGAGAATTCTGGGAAGCAGGAAGCTCTCTCGGGACTCCTGCCCAGACCACTGAAGAAGCAGGATGTGACCTGCCCCGCTGAGAAAGGTACTGAGCCATGTGGCTAACATAGATAAGGATAATGGGTTAATATAAGCTACAAGAGCTAATAAGAAGCCTGAGCTAATGGGCCAATCAGTTTATAACCTAATGTAGACTCTCTGTGTGATTTTTCTCTGGGACTAAACGGCTGGGGGACCGGGCAGGACGGAAACCCCAACAAGCCCGGCCCTTCCATGAGGCCTTTGTCAGCAAGGTCTCCTCCACATTTTAAATTCCTAGAACCCACAAAGCATCAGGCCCAGAGGGACTTTGTAGGCCAGCTGGCCTCGATGCACATGAAGAAACTGAGTCAGCACATGGGGCTGACTTGCCCAACCTCATAAAATATAACCTGCCATGTGACCCACCTAGATGCTAGATCTCCCAAAGCCTTGGAGCATACCCACCAGCCCTGACAGGAGAACAAATAGAACATGACACTCATGGCTTGGGGTCAGCTACTAATAACAGGCTGATAGACAGATGGCTACATGGGCAGTCCCCAGGTACAGCCTGCTTGGCCTAGTGATCTGGTCACACACTCTCTCCCTCCCCTGAATCAACAACACTTGTCCTTCCAGGATCAGCACCTCGTGGGAGCTCCTCCTCTGTGGGCGGATCCACCTCCTTTGGGAGCTGCAGCAGGTTGTAAAGGGGCTCTGACTCCATCTTCTCCCTCGCCTTCCCTGGAGGAAACAGGTGAAAAATTGCATCACTGTCCCCAAGGCCCAGAGTCACCACATGCTCGGGGAGAGTCAAGACAGAGAGAGTGAAGCAAGGGTGAAGGGCCTGATGTGGAGACATCTGAAGCTAAGCCTTGCTGTGCCAACCTGTGACGATTAATCGTGATTGTCACCGTGGCAGGATCTAGACTCACCTGATAGATAAGCAAGGCTCTGGGCATACCTAGATTCCCTCAGTGTAAGGAGAGTGCCATCCCATGCACTGGTCCTAGGCTGATTGAGAGAGGAGAAAGTGAACTGGACGTCATTTGTCCCATCTTCCTGACACAATTTTGACCAGCTGCCTCGTGCCCCCGCTACTATGACTTCCCATCACAAGGGGCTATCCCTTCAAATTACGAGCTAAAGAAGCCCCTCCTTCCTTAAGTTCCTTTTGTTGGGGTGTTAAGTGATTAATAAACAGTCTGAGGGCAAAGCACAGGCAAAGGCTTAGTGAGGAAGTGGGTTCCTTTTCAGCCCAGCACACAGAAGCCTGCCCACCACTCCTGGCCAGGAGGCCCAGCCCTCTCTCGGCAGCCAATGCGGAAACCCAGCTCCCACAGAGCCTCAGACAAGTGTGGGAGGAAAACTCCGGGTCAATCTATATCAAGATGAACACCCGCCAGTGGGGTAGAATGGCTATCCATCCCTTCAGGACCCCTGAATCCAAGACCAGACTCCCTCAGCTGTGAATGGGGTGGACCAGGCCGCAGGCCAAAGTCACCCAGACCTGTTCCCCATTCTATGCTGGCTTGGCTTGCAGAGGGAGACTGGCCCATCTGGCCTCTAGTTCTGAATGAGGCTTTCTCAGATGGGCTTGGCATCCCGACTTGGGGTGTGGTCTCTTGGGGCTTCTACTCATTAAGCACAGAGCACATGCTCCTTATGAAAAACAAGCATTTCCCAACCCCTCAGACTCGCAAGAGGCAGTGTCAGCCCGAGACCAGCAATCCCAGCTCACAAAGGGCCATGTCAGGCCTGAGACCAGCAATGGCTTCGTTCCCAGCCTCATAATGGGCAGTGTCAGGCCCAAGACAAGCAATGCTCCCCACCCCCAGCCTCGTGATAGGCAGTGTTAGACCTGCTTCCCACCCCCAGCCTCATGATGGGCACCAAAGGGGATCAGACTCAGAAGCTAATGGCCCCCTTCCGGTTCCCTAACCTACTTCTAGTTCTTCTGCCCACTTCCTCTCTGAAAGTTTCCCTTGTGGCATGGCCACCTTTGATGCTCCTCTTGGTCCCTCATTCAGTCTCTGTATCTGCCTCATATTCCCAGGATCACTCAGATGTTTGAGGTCCAGGGTCAAACCAGAAAAAGCTAAAACAAGGAGCCCCAGAGTTGTGTGGAGGGAGAGGGGGGCACTGGTGGGGCCTGGGGACCTTGAGAAGCTGAGCCCTACCCTGCAGCCAGAAGCAAGAGGACAGAGCCCTTGGGAATGAGTCTCAAGCCCCACGAACTGAAGAAGAGGAGAGGTGGGTTGGAGTGGGGAGCCTGGCCCCCAGCCAGCTCCTCCTTACTCAGGCCGAGTGAGTACAGGCCAGTCTGCTCCCTCTTTGGCCTGATACATCTTTACAGGAAGGGCTGGACTCTGTGTCCAGCCAAGTGCACACAGACCTGAAACTGCCCCTGCTGACCAGTCCCAGGTGAGTCCCTTCCCTGACCAGTTCGACAGTTTCTTCGTGGTGGGGGGAGCTCCACTCTCCCTCTTGCAGTGGAGAGCTCTGACGGACCCTGCTCCACAGAACTGCTTCAAGAGAGGTAAGTGGGGCCCTCCTGTGTGGACAGGGCTCACAGCTCCTCTATAAAATGAGGTGACAGCCTCAGCAGCACGGCAGGATTCAGGGTTCTCCGCTGAGAGACCCTGCTGAGATGCGGCTCTGGGTTCCTATTCATGGAGCACCTCAGCCTTTCTCTGTGAGTGCCAGTCCCCGGGCATGTAAACAGGTAGAAGATTCTAGTATCTCAGGAATGCCCCAGGCCAAAGGCCAGATCCACTCACCAGCCACTTCTTTTCACACCAGGAAGTGAAGTCCACTAGCTCAGAGGGTGACCAGGTTCCCAAGAGACAGGTTCCGGTCCGGAGGTGGAAGGCAGGGCTTACGCTCACTTCCTCTGCCACCCTGGTGCCTGCAGACAGCTTCCTTCTCTGAGCTGCTGGTGAGTGAGGCACCCTGAATCCACTGAGAGATTGTCAGAGCCCCAGCCCTTGCACTGTGCCTAGTCTTCCAAGACTCAAGGGCATCTTGGAGAGTCTCTCTTATTTCCCTTCCTGCCTCTGCCTCTCCATGTCAAACAATGGCTGTCTGAGCAGAAAAATGAGGTTAGGGCTCCCAGAGCAAACTGTGAGCTCTCCACCACTTTGTTCCATAGTGCCCAATCTTCACTTCTGGCTCCATCTGTGCAACCCATCCATTGAGCAGACCCCAGGGCTGTCCACTAACTAACTAGCTTGCTTGCTCGATTGATTTCTTGATTGTGAGACAGTCTAATGTAGCCCAGGCTAGCCTCAAACTCATCAAGCTGAGGTTGACCTTGAACTCCTGATTCTCCTGCCCCATCCCATTTCTCACAGGCCTGGGTTACAGGCATGGGCCATGTCTTAGGTTTTCTGTTGCTGTGAAGAGACACCATGACCACGGCAACTTTTATAAAGGAAAATATTTCATTGAGTTGGTGGCTTACAAGCCAGTTCAGAGGTTTCATCCATTATCCTCCTGATAGGAAGCAAGGCAGCATGAAGGCAGACGTGGTGCTGGAGAAGGAGCTGAGGCTTCCTACATCTTGAATCACAGGTAACAACAGGAAGTGGTCTTTGAGAGACACTGGGTGTGGCTTGAATATATCTATGAGACCTCAAAGTCTACTTTCACAGTGACACACTATCTCCAATAAGGCCACACCCACTCCAACAAAGCCACACCTCCTAATAGTGCCGCTCCCTTTGGGGGCCATTTTCTTTCAAACCACCACAGGCCACTACACCCAGCCAAAGTCTCCTAAATAAAAGCCAGTCCTCTGGTCCCAGCCGGAGTCGCTGCACCCATAACCTACCTGCCACATCTCCCTGGCCCTCACATCCTCTTCCCACCCATCCCACCCACACCTGCCTGTTCTCTGACAGTGCCACAGGCCTTTACTTTGACGTCACATATCCTGTCCCCCATGTCTTGTAAGCTTTGCTTAGCTCTTCACATGGCTCATACTCCTTCCCAACATGAACTCTGTAACATGAAGAGTTCAACAAACAACTCTGCTTGTTGGGGTTTCTGTCCTGCCCAGTTTCCACAGGTGGTAAGGTCCCAAAGAAAATCACACAAAGGTCTACATAAGTTATAAACCGATTGTCCCATTAGCTCAGGCTTCTTATTAGCTCTTATAACTTATATTAACCCATTATTTTTATATATTTTAGCCACATGGCTCAGTACCTTTTTCAGCGGGGCAGGTCACATCTTGCTTCTTTTGTGTCTGGACAGGACTATGGGGAGAGCTTTCTTCTTCCCAGAATTCTCCTGTTCTCATTGCCCCACCTCTACTTCCTGTCTGGTTGTCCTGCCTATACTTCCTGCCTGGCTACTGGCCAATCAGTGTTTATATTTAAAACATAATTGACAGAATACAGAATTGTCCCATCCCAGAACTCCTCCTCTAGGAAGCCTTCCACAACATCCCTGTCTAACACAGGTGGCTTGGGCCTGCAAGCATGCTGGGTCAGCCAATGACATTGGCTGGTGTCTGATAGCTGTCCTTTCCATCAATCCAAGAGCTCTGCAAGGAGGGGCCCATCTCTCCCACTCGCTATTAAAAGCCAGTACCTACAATAGAGCCCAGCAGAAAATGGGCTCAATAAATACATTTTGATAGCTATTATTGCTTAAAAGACTGTGCTGATCACTTTTCTTGTTGGCAATGACAAAATATGTGACAGATGCTGAATACGTGGCTCGGTTGGTAGAGTGCCTGCCTAGCATGCGGGAAGTCCCGGGTTCAAGAGGTACATAAGTCACTGTCTTTAAAAAAAAAGAAAGAAAAATTGAAAAGAGCAACTTAGGGAAAGGGGTTTATTTGGGCTCACAGTCGAGTGGTCGAG
Organism: Ondatra zibethicus; assembly: GCA_004026605.1. NCBI lineage: Eukaryota > Metazoa > Chordata > Mammalia > Rodentia > Cricetidae > Ondatra > Ondatra zibethicus. The sequence goes on along the minus strand of PVIU01002691.1, from coordinate 38,533 downwards.
GCAGGGGGTGTGGCAACAGACTGTGAGATCCCTGATCCCATCGCATCCGCAGTCAGGAGGCAGAGCTGTGAATACTGGCGCTCAGCTCACAGTCTGGTCTGTATTTAGTCTGGGCCCAATGGTGCCACACACGTTCAGGGCGGGTCTTCCCTCCCCAGCGAAACCTTTCTACAAATGCCCTCACAGAAAGGCACACCCAAAGGTGATTCCAAATCCAGTCAAGTTGACAGTGACAATGAGTTGTCACAGGGACCAAGCGGGCTTTCCAGAAAAGAATGCCTTGGTGGCAGTGATGTTGGAGGTGGGAACCACCATGAAAAGGCCAGGAGGACATTGGGGACGTAATGGAGTTCCTAAAAGTTCAGCTTCTAGGGATCCCTCCCAGGGTCCAGTGAAAGACACCACAATAAGCTAAAGAGCGAGGGGGGGGCTAAAACCTGGGGGTTAAGAAGTCCACTCACAACAGGTTCCATCTGTCCATGTGTTTTTATTCTTCTCTCTGTTCTTGTTCTCCCTGTTACAAACATTCCCAGTCATACATATCCTTAAAACCAGCAATTCCCCAGCCCTAGCAGGTTCCAGGGCTGGGATTCTTTGGCCCCATAAAAGTCAGATGAGAGTTTTCACACATACACACAGATCCGTGGCTGTCATCTCAAAGGTGGGGGTGACGAGCACATGTCCGGTGAATTCCTAATTGGAGGAAGTTAGTTAAGAAAGGAATTAAGTCATCATGGAAATCTAGAGGGGAAGGTTAGTGTGCTACGCTACATTTTTAGGCGGATAGAAAGAGCTAAAAAGGTCTATTTTCAGTAAAATTATGAATAGGGCACGGATTGTTTAAATCAGCGGGCCACTTCTTTGCTCCCAGTATACACAGAGGGCACCAAGTAACCAGGCAACCTACGTAAACTATGACTCCTGAATCTAATAGCATATATACCAGATGCTGTAATTTCTACGGCCTAGGTCTGGAGTTAGACTTATTGCTCTAAGCAAAGAAGAGACCCAGACCTCTAAATCATCAGTTCCGGCGTGTGCTGTTATCAGTCGTTCTGGTCATGGGGTAAGACCAGAGCAGCAGCTTGGGCACGCAGTAATTCTATGTCCTTGGATATCTGTGAATATCTTAAATGGAATGCTCTTTCCTGGACCCCAACCACTGTTCAAATGTCTGCTGATGAAGATAATCTCCGGAAGGCAGATCTCTGTGTTTACCTAGGAGAGAAGAAGAGAGGCCTGGCAGAGGGAAATTGTTTTCACACATAGCTAGGGGGAAACAGTCCTGAATTGTGAGAATTAATCCCCAAATACATAACAGAAAGGGAGTTAGCTACAGAGAAAATCTACAGCAAAAGACAGCCACTTTATTCACAGAGCAATAACGCCAAAATTCCTTGAATCTTGGTTTAAAAACCTTTACCAAAGCCCCTGGCTCTGGTAAGTCGCTCGTGAAAAGATGGCTGAGCAATTCCTGTATAGTGTTACGGCTTGTAGCAGGGCCACACAGCACAATGGCTCAGTCGGAACACTCCTGAGCCCAGCTGGTCTCAGAGCTTGAATCTTCAGGATCTGGCCTGAGTTAGAGAGTTCCATGGTGACAGATGACAAGCTGAGTAAGCAGGAAGCAAGCTACCCTTGTTCTGTGTGACATCGTTACAGAAGTGGTCGGAAGAGGTAAAGTGGTGGGAGGCAGAGGTAAAGTGTGCAAGCATACTAAAAGGACACACTCAAAGTGGCAGTGTGGGCACTGTCATTCCCATCTTTATCTAAGGGCTGGGAGGGAAGGAAACGCCGAGGGGCTGTCCCTGCATGGTACTTACTCTGCAAAGTAGGTATCACTCCACGGTCACCTCTACTCTGCAGGGGAACCCGAGACTCCTGGCTCATCACTGTTGTTCCAACACACCAGTGCAGGACCAGAGCTCATGAAGAAGTGAGAGAGCAGCCGTACCCAGGACCCGCATGGCTGGGCAGCACAGTAGCTCAGTCCCAAACTCAGGTTCCATGTTCTGGGTGGCTTCTGAGCCCTCTGAGCCCTGCATCGCAGCCCAGCAGTCAGTGTTGTGTAGTGCGATTATCACACTCGAATGTGGGAACCAGAGTGTGCTCCATGGTTCCATGAAGGAAACACTGCACCAGATGGGGGGGGGGAGACTAGATTACTCTGTACCCAGTTTAGTCGTAGGGGGAGGGGACCTGGAGACCAGAGAGCTGGCGATCAATGGGTACTGAGCCCAGAAAGGGATAGCCACTAGAGAAGGTGTGAGAGAGGACATGGCCATGAGTAATGACTGGTAGGGTACAGCTAGAGGAATATACCCCAACACCCATGACAGGACACAACGAGAGGAATATACCCCAACACCCATGACATATACTGGCCACAGGCCCTCCCACAGTAGACAAATACTGCTGGAAGCCAGGGACAAGAAAAGCCCAGCAATGGCATCCACAGAGGTCAGGACACAAAGCAGGAATAGGTACAAAGAGGGGTGGACAGAAGCAATGGTCATTATGGCTTCCTACCCTGGCAGCTTGTGTCACAGGCTGACTCCATAGTGGGTACCGCTCACCACCAGGAGCCACCTGTAGCCTGCCCCTTGGGCCTTTTATGGACTTTCTGGAACTGAATCAGATTCTTAAAGAATGGGTGATCAGTCTCACTCACAGGCTGTGTAGCTTCAAGAAGGGGCATTTGGGGTTGGTTTCTTGCTTTGGTGGATTTACAGGTATGAGGATCCAGTAGTCCCGAGAGAAAGGAGCCCTGGGAGATTCCCACAGATGTGGTGACACAATTCCCATGGTCACTTGCAGCCAAGGGTGGTTAAGTCCACAGCCTTAACTCAACGGGAGATTCTAAACAAATTCTAGCAGAGGGTCTACTCCAACATGGCAGTGAGCTTGCTCTTGGTGGCCCCTGGAGAGTCTAACACACAAAATCACCTGCCCTGCCTGGGAAGTCCAAGCAGCCATCTGAAATGTCTGTCCTACCGGGAATGGCATTTTCCTCTGCTCCAGGCACACATTTGCCATAAGAGCAATTCAGTTCTGGGAGCTGATGGGCCATGTGGAGGCTCAACCCAACAGCCTCCTCTTTATGCTATGGTTTTGAATAGGTTGGATAAGCCTGGGCTGGATAGGGGGCCTCTCTCCATATCTGTAGCCAGCTGACAGTTGGTTATCTCTGACAGCTTCTCTCCCAGGCTCCTGTTAAGCAGGGTTTCTGGTTGTTGACTGTACAACTCTCACCCACAGCCAGGGAAACAGGGCCCACACACTTGACAAATCTCTTTCGCTATCACTTTTGCTATTGTCCCTTTGGCCAAAGCAAGTCACACAGCCGATGCAAGAGTCAGCACAGGAAGGTCTCACCCAAGGGCAAGGATAAAGGGGAAGGAGGAATTATGCCAGCATGTCTACCAACCAACACTTGGGCGCTGTGCTAGGATGCACAGTCAGGGCCGTTCTCAGTAGGGTCTAGCCCAGGTCCATCAGGCTGTGGACAATTGATCCAGCCCTCAAACAGATGGCCACCCACTAAAGATCTGCTCAACCAACAGCAGAGAAATCCAAACCAGTTCAGCAGCCCTGAGTGCAGCTACTGTGACAGAGGGTCATAGCCAAAGCCAATCCTAGGCCTGGGTCCACAGAATGGCTCTCCCCTGTGGTGGGGAGTGGTGGGGTAGGGGTGGGATCAAACATTTGTTTAAAAGGCCAAGCCAGCACCTTGAGCTCCCAATCTTTGCCAAACTGAAAAAGCAAAAGGCGAAGCTGACGCTCTGAGGGTGCATCTCCTGCCTCTGCAGAGACATGTGGCAAGGGGCTCTCACCAGTAAGGCCTCCAGGGGCTTCAGCTGCTTCCGTGTGATCTCCTTACCAGAGCTCAGCTTCTCACCTGCAGCTCTAAGCCAGCAAGTGAGACTCTTGATCTAAATCAGTCGAGAGAAGACCAGAGCTCTCGCAGGACTGGGCAAGCAATACACTCTCATGCCTGGAGGTTGCAGCAGAAATGGCCTCATCCAAGGGACAACCAGCTCTTCCCCTTTATGGCCGCCATTAAGTCAACAGGAGCCAGTGGCAAGTCAGAGCAAGGAAGCTTCCTACATGTGGGTTTTAGAATACCGATGTATTGCTTCCAGGGCAGCCAGTGTTCAAGCTCATCATTGCTACCTCTGAGTGACTGTCCTTCCAGTGTGCCCTGAACGTTCTGTTTCTTTGTGTGTATCTGTGGCATGGCAACAGTGAGTGACCCTGTTCTAGATGCCCTGTGAGGACACCTGTATGCTAGTCCAGGGACTTGCTGCCCCATGGCCCTCTGGGGACCTACTTGTCTGGAAATCTAAGAATGACCCCTCCCAAATAAAACTGCAAGGGCTGAATCTTCCTTCTCTTTCAGCTAGGGAGGAGGCCCTGTGCTTGGTGATGGTAGTTCTTTGGACGCCAATGCCATATATGCCATGCCTGGGCCTCAGCGCTCAGGAGGCTGCCTACTGGGGACAGATTCAGAAGATCTGCACCTGGCCCTAGCAGTAGTGCCCACAGGTCAGTCTCCCGGCTCTTCTGAGCCAGCCAGGTCATGAAGGTTCCATGTGTGCAAAGTACACCGGAATGATGGACAGTGGGCAGTGGAGAAGTCTCAGTCCTGGCTTCAGAGCTGTGGGGTGCAGTGATGTCCAGTGATGTCATGACCCGTCCTGTTGAGAACTCGCCCCCCACCCAGCCCAGATTGTCACCAGTTCCAGTATGGGCTAAAGCCTGAATAGGCTGTGGTTTAATTGTGTCCCCCACCAAAAGTTTGTGTGTTGAGACCTGATGCCTAGTCACATGCTGAGGGTATTTTGATACAGGGCTTAAGGGATTAGATGGGGTTCGGAGGGTGGGATTCCCAGGCTTGGCTTTGCGGGAGAAAGAGTGACCTAAGCTTGCGCGATTACTCTGTGTTCTGTCCCGCTGTCCTGGGAGGTTCCAAAACAGATGTCAACACTGCTGGAGAGCTCACTCCCAAGCCTCTAGAACTATGAGTGAAACACACCTCTGTGCTCTGTAAATTACCATCTCGGATGTCCTGTCATAGCAACAGGAAGCAAAACTAAGACAGTACCCCGAGCCACCATCGACTCTGAGTTGCTCACCAGACACCGGGTGTCATTGGATCTGTCACTCTACAAAACCAGTGAGCCAAAATGTCCCACGGTCCATGGGAAGAGATGCACAAGGGGCCAGACTCCAGCAGGCCCTAGTCACATATGTGGATGGAGTTCATGAGCAGGTGACTGGTACGGCCTCTCCCTCAGATCCTTCTGAGGACTCATGGGAGATTCCCAGCGTCTAATCACTGAAGAAGAAAGAACAAGGAGGCTTGACTGGCAGTTGGTTTTCTACTGTGACAGCGGGAAGCAGGTGAGGTTGCAGAGTGACAGCTTCATTCTGGTCCAACCCTAGAGGCGCACAGCACTCAGGCTCTGCCAGTGGAGAGCCCTTGGCACCCACGAACTACAAAGCTGGGCTTGCGTCTTCCTTCAGACAGCGAACATCAGTGGGACAGCTGGACAGATGTAATAAGATCGGCAGGGCTGATAATGCTGCTACAGTTGTTACTTCCTGAGGAAGACGCTTGTACTAAGTTCATATCACAGAATTGCAGCGGAGAAGATATATACACAGGTAAGTGCGCAACACGTGTAGAAGGACAAAAGGGTGGATGATAGGCAGAGAGCGATGATGGGCAGATACAGGGGAGTGATAGCTAGATGATAGGTGTGCAATTGGAGGTCTCCTTCCCGCCTGCCAGTTCCTGAAGATCCACTCAGAGGCTTACTCAGTATTAATTACAAACTGTTTGGCCAATGGCTCAGGCTTCTTACTGACTGGCTCTACATATTCATCAACCCATTTCTAATAATCTGAATATCGCCATGTGCCCTGTGGCTTACTGGTAACGCTCTGACATCTTACTCCTTCGTCAGCTGCTAGCATCTCCCTGACTTGGCCTTCTTTCTCCTGTATCTCTGTTTGGATTTCTCATCTGGCTATGTTCTGTCCTGCTATAGGCCAAAGCAGCTTCTTTATTAACCAATGGTAATAGAACATTTTCACAGCATACAGAGGGGCATCCCACATCAAGGTGAGAGTGGATAGATAGTTGGAATGGATGGACAGACAAACAAGCTAGATGGGAGCAGATTTGTATAGAGGATATATGGGGGATGGATGGATAGATAGATAGGTAGGTAGGTAGATAGATAGATAGATAGATAGATAGATAGATAGATAGATAGATAGATGATACATTACATGGATTGACTGATACATGACAGGGGGATAGATCAGAACTCGTTTTTAAATATCAAGAAATAGAGACGGGGGCTAGAGAGATGGCTCAGTGGTTAAGAGCACTGGCTGCTCTTCCAGAGGTCCTGAGTTCAATTCCCAGCAACCACATGGTGGCTCACAACCATCTGTAATGAGATCTGGCGCCCTCCTCTGGCGTGTGGGCATACATGGAGGCAGAATGTTGTATTTAATAAATAAATAAATCTTAAAAAAAAAAAAGAAATAGAGACAGGAAGGAAGGAACAGAGAGCACAATAGGTTAAAGCAGTTGCGGGAACAGCAACATTTACAGACATCTGGTAAACATGGGGCTTCGTACAATTCCTGTGACTTCTCCATTAGCTTGATACTGTGGCAAAACAAGATGTCGAGAGAGAGAAGAAGATCCTAATGCCATCCTTCTCATCAGTACATACACACACAGAGGCCTACTCATCATCCATCATTGACGGTCTATCTATCATTTGTCACCCTATCATGCAGATAATACCTTTTTATTTGTTTGTTTAGAGGCAGGGTCTCACTCTGTAGCCCAGGTTACATTAGAACTCACTATGCAGCAAAGGCTCCCTTCCCTCCTGCTTTCGCCTCTCCAGTGCTGAGGTGGATTACAGGCATTTGCTACCATGCTCCCTCTGATGCTCAAATCAGCCCAAGCCCAGGTCCCCCTGACCTATGCCACCATCCTTTGCCTGTTTCCCACTTGCCTTGACACAGTGTGTTTTGGGGGAGGACTCCAGTGCATCTGGCAGTACATCAGAGTCCCTAGCCCTTCTGAGAAACATTGTGCAACAAAGGTGATGTGTGCTTAAGGCGCGAAGACATGACTCAGAGGCGGTGAGACAAGTGTTCTTGCCTTAGGTGTCAGCTTCTGGGATGAGCCATGTGGTGCACTGAAATGTAAGGGGGATGGGGAACCAACAAGTGTGGGGCTCAGTCCAGTACCTCTCTGGTTGCAGCTCCCTCACCGGGCGCCTGTCCCACGGTCCATCTTACCTATGCTCTTCCCATGCTCCCACTCCACGTGGCCCTCGCTTGTCTTCCTGCACTGGCCATCTGACTTCTACATGTTCTGTGTCCTCACTTCCCACTGCACCCCAGTGGGAAGCATGAAGTGTGGCACAGGGTAGCAAACAGTTCCTCTGTGTGGTACCTACATGGGGTTCCCCACACCTTGCCCAGGGCAAAGACCACCCTTGCTTGCCCAGACAACGATAACTTCCACACAGTAGCCTTCATCTTCCCAGCTGTAGGACTTTGTCCCAGGACAGCACTGACCCGGCTCTTAGTCTGGAAAGGGTTGCATGGGTCAGAGCAGGGGGCCCCTCCTCGTCTGAATCCCCTGTGATCCTATTTTCCCAGATTGGCTATAAAGGAAGGACCCCCACACATCTGAGGATCTGTACTGGGTGGGCTTTCCTGGGGGCATGACGACCCACAGAATGGAATGAGACATTTTTGTGAGAGATAAGGACTACAAAGGCCTGAGCTGCCCACGAAGCCCTCAGCTCTGGTCCCTCAAAGCTGCCTTTGAGCTCCTGCACTGTCTAAGCACCCCCTGCTGCACCCTGTCACCCTGATTCTCCAGGAGCCATCCATGCGATCTCCTGCTTCAGAACTCAGCTCTATCTCTGGCCGCTCCACTGGCTCTGATCAACCAATCAGAAGGTCCCTGGAGGGTCACATGTCATGGCTGGTCTCAAAAAACCTACTGTCTAGTATATGCTAGACTTTTTTTCTTTTTTCTCCAACTTGACACAAGCTAGAGTTACCTGGGAAGAGGGAACTCAACTGAGAAAACACTTCCACCAGAGTGGCCTGTGGGCAAGCCCATCGGACATTTTCTTGATTAATAATGGATGTGGCAGGGCCCAACCCACTGTGGACAGTGTCGCCCACGGGCAGGTGGTCCTGGTTTCTATAAAGAAGAGAGCAAATGAAGAGCAAACCCATAAGCAGGGCTCCTCCATGACCCCCGCTTTAGGTCCTGCCTCCAGGTTCCTGCCTTGTTTGAGTTCCTAGGAGCTCTGCCTTCCTTCAGTGAAGGACTACTATGCGGAACTGCAAACTGAAATTAACCCATTCTTCTCCAAGTTGGTTCTGGTTGTAGTGTTTATCACAACAATAGGAAGCATAACCTTCCCTCCACCACACACACACTTACAGAGACACACACATACACAACACACAATAACACACATACCACACATACACAAACACCACACATACACACACCATATATATACACACACGACACACATCACATACATAAACATACACATACATACATACACACCACACACACACACACACACACAATTTTTCCTTAGACAGGGTCTCTCATGTGGGGCTCGGGCTAGCTTTGAACTCACTGTATAGCAAAGGGTGTGACCTGGAACTCCTGATCTCACTGGTGCTGAGATTATAGACATATGCCACCACATGCGATCATACAGCACTGGGGGGTGGGCCTAGCACAATGTAGCCTGTTCTGCTCTTGAGTTCAAGGTACTCCTCCTGCCTCACTTCCCAACAAGGGCCTGAGAACTCTATCAACTGAGCTGTATGGTCCCAGTTGCTAAGGGGAAAGGTTTGTTTTTTTTTTTTTTCATCAATAGTTAACAGAAAAATCCTGTACAACAAAAAAAAAAGTTGAGATGGACTACCCCAGGAGCTGACAATTTACCTCAGGGTGTCCCAGTATGAGCACAGTGACATTTAGGGACACTAATTCTTTGTTGTCCTGTGAGCTGTAGGGTGTCAGTAGTAAGCCAAGCCTCCACAACAGGCCAGTAGCTCATCCTTCCCAGCTGTGACCACCAATCCACCTCCAGACATTACAACACATCGCCGAGGGACATGCTACTGAAGATGGCTAATTTCTGTCCCTCAGAACTGGGAGGCTCAGGCAAATTAAGCCACCAGCAGTCACTGAGGAAACAAAGCTGGACTGGAGCCCAAGAGCCTATCCAAGGCCTGAGTCCTTCCCAACCAGAGTTTGTCATTTTTAGCTAGCTAGAAAGAAAGAAAGAAAGAAAGAAAGAAAGAAAGAAAGAAAGAAAGAAAGAAAGAAAGAAAGGAAGGAAGGAAGGAAGGAAAGAAAGAAAAACTATGTGTGTGTACACATGTATTTTTGTTGTGGATGGGGGTGCACACGGCATGGTATGTAGTGGTCCAAGGACAATCTTGGGTGTCAGGTCTCACCTTCTACCTCCTTTGAAGCAGGGTCCCTTTGCTGTTCCCTCTGTGCTCACCAGAGTAGCTGGGCTAGCAGGTAGCTTCCAGGGATTCTGTCTCTACTTCCCATCTTTATAGGAGGTCTAGGATTATGGACGCCCAATGACACACCCAGCACATAAAACTAGAGATTCAAACTCAGGTCTTCCCAATTACATAGTAAGTGCCTTACTCAATGAGCCATCTTGAACCCCAGTCTGTTTAAACAGCATCACTGACTTGCTGTCTAGGCCAATTAGGCATTTGGGGGTAGTAGAAACTGTTTTTGAGACAAGGTTTCACTCAATAGCCCAGGCTACCCTGGAACTATGTAGCCTAGGCTGGCCTTGAACTCTTGGCTTCCCAGTAAGCATCACTCTATAGAGAAAAATGTGCCCAAGGCACGGGATCCTTCAGGGAAGGGGTACGGAATGCCAAGCTGAGGTTGCCGCCGTCACAGGCTGGCTTTGACTTCTACTTCTTCCAAGGAGGAGAACAGGGAAGCCCATCCCCCAGCCCTTCTGCTCCTCACCAGCATCTTCCTTGAGCTTGTGCCTGGTAGCATCAAAAGGGAGAGTTCAAGTCAGCCTGGCAATGTGAAACGATTCTCCCTGCCCAGAGCTGGGCAAGGAGAACGGACATGGAATGTGTGAGAAGCAGCCCCGCAAAGAGCCAGAGGCCAGCTGGTGCGTCTGAGCTCATTGCCAGAGTAAGTCAGAGCACACTGTGACACCCCGAGCTTTGTCTCCCGCCTGAACGTCTGGCACAGGAAGCCATGAGTTTGAGCTGTCGCAAGCATGCTGTCCCTGCTGTCTGCCAGGAGGGTCTGATCAAAGCGCAGCCGGGGGTTTAGTGGTTTTTATTTAATATCCAGAAATCCAGAGGACACTTTGCTTCGAACAATTAAAAAGACAATAAAGCGCTGCAGCATAGAGGGGGAGCGGATTCGACTGTTTGAAAATAAGATCCCATTTTTTTGTCAGGCCGGTGAGGACGCAGGGGCCCTGGGCCCAGGGCTTGCACAACTGGGCTCAGAAGGGGAACAAGAGTTGCCTGTGCAGGTCCACCCAAGTCAGCAGGACTGGGGGAGATGTGCAAATCCGTATAGGACAGAGGGGAGCAATCCCAGACCTGGCCTGCAGACCTAGGTGAGGAGGAGGTACAGACATGCCAGATCCTTCCTTGTGACTCTGTGTGGGGCATGACAGACGATGGCATTTTTACCAGTTTTGGTGGCCATACCTCTCTTCAAATAAATATCAGGAGAGAATGTAGATGCAAGCAGTGGAGTGTTGCAGAACTTCCTTGAATTAACAACTCAAAGAGAAGTATTTGCATTCCAGAGGGCCCCCAGTAAGAGTCATGGGAAAATCAAGGAAGGGGTCATTAATTACCTGAGGGTATGGAGGGGGACAGTTCTTCCTAAATTAATGGGGCAACAATGGCTATCTGTGAGGGAAGCCTTGCCCTACACAGGGGGCCCTGAAGTTGGCCTAGGAACTTTGGTTCTCAGTCCCCTGTCCAGGTTGAGGGAGGAGTGCCTGCTCCACAGAGAAAAGAGAGCAAAGCCATTAGGTGGCCCTTCACTGGCATTTCAGAGCCACACTTCTATGCTCAGCCAATGGGGAAGGTCATGCCTTCATGGAACCCTGGCTTCGTCAGTTCTCCTGCAGGGGAAAGGAGCCCACTTGGATTCCAAGTAGGACATGTGTCCTCCAGATAGGGATGCTTAGGAAACCACCACCCTTTCCAGACCAGACCTTTCTCCCTCAGCACCATAGGTCTCTGCAAACCCTTCGCATCAAGGCTCCCTGCCCCGGGGATGTGAGACATCCTTGCCAAGACCACCTGTGAGCCAGGCAAGACAGACCGAGCAGCTCCCAGATGCTGCTGTGGTTCCGTGCAAGGAGGAAGGCAACACAGAACATTCTGATCCTGGCTATTTTGTCAGTGTGGCTCTTTAATGTCACCGCATCCCACAGGGAGACACGGTAATGCCGTTTTAATTATCTCTTTCCCCTGCTGGGAAGCCACCTCCATCGGAGCGGACTATTCCAGGCCCAACCCTAGCTTAGCAACAGTGGAACCAAGGGACGATATTAAACTGTTTGCTGGAACTCCACAGTCGGCATTCTGTTGAGTATCAACACCTCACTCCATAGCCTTGGTCCGCGGCAAAGTGGGAATCAGGAGAGGGAGGTTCACCGTAGCTGCCGTGAACGCTTGAGGCTCAAGGAAGAGGGTGGCGGTACAGAAGGCTGGAGGTAGGAGAAACTTGAGAGGGGGTGAACCACAGAAGTAGGGTTCCTGAGACAAGAAGCCAGCCAGCCATGGTATCCCCACTCCTCTCTAGAGTCAAGGAGAATGAGTGGGGACGGCCTGTGGGAACAGCAGCGTTTTCTTTTATAGGACGTGCTGCAGGGATACCAGTAGTGTTCTAGGAAGGATGTGGACATATCATACGCCCAGCTCAGACAAGCCCCACAAACCTACTCCTGCCGTGTCCGAGGGAGGTTGTCCTGGAGACGGGGACCTTATAGCTGTTATAGGGGCAGTGAGGCCATACAGGGGATGGGTTCCCTATCAGAACTAGGAGGAGGCTAATGCAGGGAAAGGGGTGGTGTGAAGGCAGAGAGGAGCAGTGAAAACGAAGCCTCGGAAACCAGCCCAGCCAGCACCTCCATTGCCTACTTCCAGCCTCCAGAACCGCCAGATGTATGCCTCTGTCATTCTGGCTGCCTGTAGCCTGTGGTGAGGCAGGCCTAGTAATAGATACCCACCCCCTTGTAAAATCTCTAAAAATGTGTCCATTCCCTAACAGGGCCTCAGAGACAGCAAGGTTCTGGCTCCAAGCCGGCTCAAGCTGCACATTCAGAGCCAGCGAGACACCCGGACAGGCTCCGTGTGGCTTCCCTAGGGGCCGGAGGCTCTCTGGGTCCTGAGAGTTTCTGTAAAAGGTCAGTCAAGACCAGTAAACCACAAGACGGATGTGGGGGGAGGGGGGACACGTCACAAGTCTAAGGCTTCTGAGACAGGAGTGAAAAACTGCGAGGATCTTTTTACTAAGACAGGACCCCGCTTCCAGGGAAAGCCCAGCCCAGGGGATTCCTGAGGACAAGTGGGGCGGAGTCCCTGGAGCAAGGGCTGCTGTGCTCCTGCCATCAGTAATTGCCCGTGGGTTGGAGCACAGGTGGACAGCCCTCTCCAGCTGAGGACTAGGCTGGGGCTTCGTTCTTTTTTTTTTTTTCATCTCTTGATGGCAGCAGAGAGAAAAAGGAAGTGAGGCCTCAAACCTTGAGAGGGTGTTTTAAGCACCAAGTTCTCAAAGGCCTAACCAGTTGGCCGGGGAACCACAAAGGAAAGGGGTTTAAAAACAACAACCAAATCAGGCAGGGAGCAGAGAGGAGGGACATTACACAGCTGGGCTGGTAAGCAGCTCCTGGGGAAGCAAGGACTGTGGATAGACACGCCCATTTTCCTTGCCCAGAAATTGCCCTGGAAGGATCAGCCGCTCGGTCACTCCACGTCCTTGTACTTGGTGAACAGCGTGTAAAGGACCCGCAGGGTGGATTTGAGGTCCAAGTTCACCACATCTGCAGAAGGAAACAGACAGACAGTTGGCTGAAGAGGACAGATTTCCAGGAGCTGGAAGCTGCGTTGCCACACGCGCAACCTCTGCTGCCCATGGACACCCAGGTTGCCTGGGGCCCTGACCCCTGCGGTCCCTCTCTCTGTGCTCTGAGCTGCTCAGGTGTGGTGTTACCTTCAGGGCGGGCCTTGGGCTTCTTGAGTCCTCCGTCCAGCATCAGTTCAAAGGCAAAGGCCACATTGTGCACCTGCCGGAGACAAGGCAGCAATGGGGTCAGTGACAGTGAGGTCCATGTCCCCACACCTGACCATGTCCACACATTCCTTCTGTGTGGAGAGAACTGACTGCTTCCCTCTGTACAAAGTCCACCAGGACACAGGACAGGACATAGGGACAGCACACACAGTGCGTTCGCTAAGGGTAACTCAGTAGTTCCTGTTCCCCTTGTCACAGATCTGGGTTTGGGGAAGGGAAGGATGCCAGCTTCCAGCCTGCCCTCCTCCCCAGGGGCTGATAGCCAAGTGCTCCCTCTAAGCCAGAACCTATCACCCGATGAGAAATGACAGCTTGAGAAACTGAGGCTTGGTGAAGACAAGTCCCTTGCAAAAGCTCTCATCTCTGGACAGTCCTCTGAACACAGGGTGGCTGCTTGCTGTCAGATAACTAAAGAGCTGGGCACCCATAGAGGTCTGCTGTGTCTCTGTGGGATGATAACACTGTTCCTGAGGCAATTGGGAACCCTGTTGAAATTGAGGTTAGCCCAAGGGCCAACGTGGAGGTCCCTGGTTCCAGTCCCAACCACCTGCCTGCCCACCCTGCCCTTCCCTGCCCGCCCAACTGAACACTCTATTGAGGCTTCCATTCAGCTGATGGCTCCTACTTGGAGCCTCTCTGTGATGTTTAAAGTCTATAGAAGTCAAGACCAGCCAAACCATGTGCAGCTTCTACCTGCCCTGAGCAGAGGAGGGTGGCAAGGTAGACCACCAAACCAGCAAGGGCACAGACACCAGCTGGACAGGCTTGACGGCTCACAGTGACCAACTGTCTCTCCAATAGTAGCACTGTCTGTTACTCCACTGTAGGTGAGCAAGGAATGCCAGGCGATAATCTCCCTTGCAATGTCAATCATGAATTAACAGAAGGCGGGAACCGCAGGGTCTGAGCTGCCAGTCTTGTGGCTCCCCCTCCCCCACCCCAGTGCTGGAGAGTGAACTCAGTGTTTTGTTTCCTGTGCACTAGACACGTGCTCCACCACTGAGCTATTCTTCAGCTTAATGTTGGTTGTTCTTGCTTTTCTGAGACAGTCTGATTTAGCCCAGGCTGGCCTCAAACTAAGCTATAGGAAGATAACTTTGAACTTCTAACCTTCTGCCTCTCAAGCACTGGGATTACAGATGCTTTGTCATCGTGCCTGTTTACACAATGCCGGGGATCGAACCCAGGACCTGTTATGCTAGGCAGGTACTCTACGAACTGAGCCACATCCCTAGACTTTTAACCAGTCTTTGGTTAAAGATGCAGGCTGCTGCTTTGCTTGAGAGTGCACCTTCTGGTACATCTCCTACTCTGCTTGCTGAATCTCTGCCACCTTCAGCACTCTTGAGATGTCAGCAAGATGCCTGGACCACAGCAAAGGACCCTCAATTTCAGGCCACAGAGCTGATCAGAGACACTGCCTGCCCCAGTGCAGAGCATGGCCCTCACAGCCATGAGGACTAGGAGACAAATAAACAGGTCAAGGCTCATAGAGGTGGTGACCACCCCTAGGAGGAAGAGGTCAGAATGTGTGTGTGTGTGTGTTTGTAGATATATGTAAATATATGCAAATAATAAAGGGACCCAACTCTCATACCTCCCTGAGGACAGGGCCCCAGATGCCTGCAGAGTCACACACCCAAACCTCCTGTTTCCCTAGAGAATGGGCAGACCCTCTGGATGTGTGCTCCTCACCAGAGGCATCCTTGAAGCCTTCTAGGCCAGGGCAATGGCCAGCATAGATGTTAATCCTGGTTACAAAGGGAGAAAGCCAGGCAGAGGAACGCGGCTTCTCTCACATTTATACAAAGCCTTGTTTAGACAAAGACTCAGTTCTACTGGTTATCCACGGCTCTCACCAGCCTCCTGATTAGTTTAAACAAAGACAAGATTTCCCAGAGATAATACAACCACACAGGGGTCTGACTATGCAAGAACCTGTTCACCAGACACTCTGACCTTTGATTTCTACAACTACATCAGGCTCCATGATCCTGGTGAGCTCTGGACCGCTCGCTGCTCACTGCACTTGCTCTCCCTCCATCCCCAGCGTGGATTCCAACACACCAAGACCTCTCTAATCTGCCCAATTCTATCTCTGCAGGCATGATAGGAACGGCATTTGGCCATGAGCAGCCAGACTGCTCGGTGCCAGGAGCCAGGAGATTGATAAACACTGGCCTGTCCTCTGCTGTTACCCTGACTCCCACTGCGGCTGCCACCGTCTGCCTCCACGCCTCATGGGCCTCACACTTTGAAAAAATAAAGTGGCAGGTGCTGTGAGTCCCGAGCAGCCCAGCCTGGCCTCTGCCAAGCCCGCAGAAGAGCAACACTAACTCTTCAGTTGCAGACCTAACTGCAGGGAACCCGGGAGGGACAGACAGCACAGAAGGAGCAGAGACAGGAGCACAGATGCTGTGGGGTCCATCCAGAGGGTCCTACAAGAGGAATTTTCTGGGAAACCAAGCACAGAAATAAAGTATGCATACATACACACAGCCCCATCACATACATAAATGTACTTACATACACATGTATGCTCATATACATACAAACACATACATACACACAATTAAATCCACAAGGCTTGTATGAGGACACATACACGCATACATGTGTATATAAACATAGACTTGTATATTTATATAAATGAATACACATACACATACATGCACATACACTTAAGCATAGAGACAGATATACACATTCACACAAACACAGACATATACATGTACATAGGTATATACACACACTGACATACACACAGAGAGACATATACATACATGGCCACACACAGTCATGTATGTATACACACGAAGAGACCTACATGTACACATATGCAGACATAGACATACACATGCATACAGACACACACATATACACGTGCATGCACACACGCACTCATTTTCAGATGACACAAACCACAGATGGACAATGTCTGGGGAACTGCAGCATACTAAACAAGCATCCTCCACTGTCGCTCCCTAACAATATAGAAAGCAGCTACTTTGCATAGCATTTGCATTGCATTAAGTATTATAAACCACCAGACAGGATTTGACATCCACAAGAGGAAGTGCATAGGCTCCATGCTTTATACGACATTTCACATGTGGGCCACGAACATCTGCAGGCTTTGGTACCCAAGGGGGCCCTGGAACCTGTCCCTAGCAGATTCAGAGGGACAATTGTAAATATTTGGAAAAAAGCCCTATTGTGGCAGGAAGAAAAACAGAAGCAAATTGACACAGCCAAGAGCGTGAAGTAAGAGACATATGCAGACACATGCCGAGGAGCCACACATGTGTCACCCAGGAACATAACATTTGGAGGCTCCCAAAACAGGGATGCTCAGAGGGCTGTGTGCGGCATTTGACCAGAGTCATAAAAACAAACAGACATACAAACGAAAAACAAAACAAAAAAAACCAAGCCTGTGGGAAAGACTTGGAGGAGAGATGACAGAGTAAACCTGGATGTACTGCATGACACAAAGGGGTTTCCTATTCTGTCTTCAGGGAGCTATAGCAGACTGAACCCACATGTTGTGTAGCTTCACATTCTAAAGGACACTGAAGGGCTGTGGTCAGTCGGTGGCATCAGGGTACATTCCTCTGTCTAGTCCAGTGAGCTTGGCTGGGACCATCCTCAGGAGACACCTACCTTCTGGTCAAAGCTGTCAGGAGTCAGGTAGAAGTTGTGGAGGGGGACAAAGTAGTCCTCAAGGAGGCCCAGAAGCAGAACCAGGTACACGCCATCTGCAAACTTCAGAGAAAACTCAGTGACAATTCTGGGGCATGTGTGGGGTGGACATACACCCTGCATGTATGTAGGAAGGTGTGGGAATGCCCACAAGCTGCAATGCCTACCCCAGGACCCCATCCCCACTCAGCACTCCCACCCTGCACTGAGAACTTGCAGCAGAACTCAAGGGAAGAGGACCATGCCCTAGTCACCCACAGGAGGTGACCAGGGGTTCAGAAGAAAGGTCTCTCACTTTTGACACCCATACCTGGTGTCACCCTGAGCAAGTTGGGAAGGGGCAACAGCTGCTTTTGCAATGGTAGCAATGGGCCCGTGAGATATAGAATACAAAATTTGTCAAGTTAACCAGTTTTAAACAATTTTAATCTTTAGATTTATTTTATGTGTATGAGTGTTTTGCTTGCATGTATGTATGTGCACCATGTGTGTGTCTGGTGCCCATGGAGGTCAGAAGAAGATATTGGATCCCCTGGAACTGTAGTTATAGCTGTGAGCCGCTATGTGGGTCCTAGGAGTTGACCTCAGGTCATTGCCTTAGCCTGGTGGTGGCTGTCTCACTAGCCTCCATCTTTGCTGCTTCCAGGTGTTCCAGCAGCATGAAGAACGTTCATACTGCCACCACCGGTCACCTCCAGGATTCTGTCTCCATTAAACACTGATTCCCTGGGAACCCGCACACTCCTTCTACTGTTATCATTGTTATTACTATTGTTATTTTATTAGTTATTATTTTATCTTTAGATAATGTATCCCAGGCTGGCTTCAAACTCAAAATGATCCTCCTGTTCCAGCTTCCTGAGTGCTAGAATTTGGGATTTGGTTTTGGGCTTGTTTTGGGGGGGTTGTTGTTTTGTGCGTGCGTGCATGTGTGTGGGGGGGGTGTTATATTGTATTGTGAGTGTATGCATTGCATGCGTACACCTATAGTCAAGCATGCAGAGGTCAGAGGGCATCAGGTGTCCTCCTATATCGCTATCAACTTTATTCCCTTGAGCCGGGGTTTCTCACTGAACCTGGAGCTCACCATTTTCAGCTAGTTTGGCTGTCCAGGGAGCCCTACGGATCCTCCTCTCTGGCCCCCCACGGCACTGGGGTTACAGGTGCACATGACCACACCTGGGTGCGGGGGACTTGAACTCAGGTCTTCATATTTGTATAGCATGTGCTCTGGCTCATTGAGCCTCCCCCCCACCGCCCCCGCAGCCAGTTTTTTTTTAAAAACAGGTTCTTACTCTAGCCTTGCCTGGTCTGTAATTTTCAGCCATTGTCCAGCCTCAGCCTCCCAAGTATTGATATAAGGAACATATATCATCAGTCCCCATATCCTTTCTACCTCTGTTGACGTTTTTTCTTGACTAGCCATTTTAACTGTGGCTCTCTGTACAGCTTCACCACTCAGACAGCTGGTAGCCTCACTACTGGGCAAGCAATGTTCAGAACTCCTGAATTTGACTGTATTTTTTATTTTTAGATTTATTTTGTGTACCTGAAATTATGTATGTATGTATGTATGTATGTATAAAATGTATGCATGTATATATGTATAAGCACAATGTGCATGCCCATTGTCAATGGATATCAGAAGAGGGCACTGGATCCTCTGAAACTGGAGTTAAAAATGGTTATGAGCCACTGTGTGGGTGCTAGGAACCAAATCCGGGTTCTCTACAAGAGCAAGAACTGCTCTTAACTACCGAGCCATCTCTCCAGCCCCTTGATTCTCTTTTAATTACATGATTTATTTGGTGAGTGTATAAGCGCACACATGCACATACATGCCACGGCGCACATGTGGAAGTTAGAGCACAATCTGTGGGGGTCAGTTCTCTCCCTCAACCATTCGAGTCCCAGGGCCAAACTCAGGTTGTCAGGCTTGGCAGCAAGGATCTTCATCCTCTGAACCATTTTGCTGGTCCCTGAATTTGGCTCTTTAAAAGCTTATTAATACAGAAGGTAGTTTCTGGGGTCACCGGACATATTTCAACCTCAACACACAGAGCCAGTGAATGACAGGCATATCCACAGAATACTTCTGCCATTAGGAGGATCCACCGGTCAGGCTTTTCTAAGATCCCCAGGCAGGACTCCTGGAGAGGCGGGAGCAGTTAGGACACCTCAGAGGCCGTCAGTTTCCAGGGACTAGCACCTCCAAATATATAAATGAGAGCATGAAGGGGAAGTACCCCTTTAAAAGCTTAGGTCCTTTCAACCCAGCCCTCCACTGTCCTGAGGGTCTTGGAGACTCCCACCTGACAGCATTTAAATGGAAAAGGGAACATCACAAATATCTGATTTTGAGACCCAGGAGCTTGGGAGGAAATGCCTTTAAGAAGTAAAAGGCGGGGCTGGAGAGATGGCTCAGTGGTTAAGAGCACAGGCTGCTCTTCCAGAGGTCCTGAGTTCAATTCCCAGCAACCACATGGTGGCTCACAACCATCTGTAATGAGATATGGCCCCTCTTCTGGCGTGCGGGCATACATGGAGGTAGAATGTTGTATACATAATAAATAAATAAACAAATCTTAGAAAAAAAAGAAGTAAAAGGTATGAAGTCATTTGTGAGTGGGAAACAGAGCCAGTCACCAAGCACAGACTTAATAGAATGCCAGCAATGGCTAAAGCAGACTTTGCCTAGTTTACACTGTGTGACAGCAGGGAAGAAAAAGAACAATGAGCGAAAATGCAGATTTCCCCCTGGTCTAAGATGCTCTGACTGATGAGTCCTGTGGGGCCACATAAGAAGTGGGCTGCAGTGGATGTGGGGCAGCTGCCCACACAGACGATGCCAGCTTCCGTGATCAGACCTCCCCAGGCCTCATGGTGCATGCTGCTTTGCTCTTACACCTCCATGTCCACCTCCATTTCTAGATGCTAGCCCCAAGGAAACAGAAAGGTCACAAATAACTGCGGCCAGAACTCCTGCCACTGGGCACGCTCATGAGTTGGAAGCGGTCCAATCACAGGGCTGCTTTCCGCTAATGCAGCCTCGCACCTGAAGGCACCTGAAGGGAAGGTAATTATTTTAACAGTGCTGGGGAGGGGACCAAGCTCTGCAACTGAGTTGCATCTCCCAGCCTAAGAAGGTTATGGTTAAGAGGCCAGCACCAGGCATGGTGATGCATGTCTATAACCTTGGCATTCAGGAGTCTGAGACAGGAGGATCACCAAAAGTTTAAGGCCAGCCTGATCTACAAAGTGAATCCAAGACCCTGTCTTGAGGAAAGGGAGAGAGAGAGAGAGAGAGAGAGAGAGAGAGAGGAGATACAGAGAGAATGAATATGACAGACAGAAAAGTAAAATAGCTTCAGACAGAGACATCCATCTCTCGCAAAAAGATGCCCAAACGTATTTAGGAAGGGAAAAAACACAACACATTACAAGCCAGCTGTCCAGTGCGATCGACTGCTATTAAGGAGAGTGTGTTGTTTTATGCATGAACACTTTGAAAGGGACCCAGGCGGAGTTGGGGAGGGGTGGGCAGTAGGGAGGGAGAGACACAGCTTTTCACGTTAGCTTCCCAGGCTTCAGGAAATCGAAAGTGTCACACAGCAAGTGCTGCATGAGCAAATAGCTAAGGATAAGAGCTGCTTTTGCAAATCACGGGCATGCGTGTGCACACGCACACACGCATACATACACAATCTGCTCCCTTAGGCAGACCACACTGCATGCACCCAGAATCCCCAGGAGGAGGGCTTGGAACAAGCTCCGGAGTGCAGTGGGGTGATATACTATGGTGACTTCCGTTTGTTTTCCTTATCTTCATTTTCAGACATTTCTGCGATGAACCTGAATTACTTTTTTAATTAGAAAAGCAAATGAGAGAAGTTAAGGAAAGAGAAAGCAATAGAAGAAAACGCCCAGGGGTTTAGGAAGGATCAGCCGCACATTAGGGACGTCTGAGCTGAGGAGTCAGACTCAGAACTCGAGCACACAACTAAGCTGGGGAGAATTCTGTGGGACCCGCAGGGCTTGTATGCTTGGAGACTGTCATCACGATGGCGCTCTAGCTGGAGGATGGAGCATATGAAATACATATGGCAGAAGCGTTTTGTCCCTGTTCCCCAAATGGATGATTATTTTATTTCTGTTCTTGTAAGTTGCATGATGGATGGATGGGGCAGGCAACAGGTTCGTGTCCCAGTGCGTATGTAGTCACATGACAACTTGCAGGAGTTAGTTGTGTCCTTCCACTATGTGCATCCCTGGGGATCAAACTCAGGTCATTAAGTTTGCTTGGTAATCATCTTTACCAGCTGAGCCATCTCGCTGGCCCCAGGTTGGATGGGGCATTGTTCCCATGCTGCCACAGGACCAAATGTGAGGCTGCAGCATCTCTACCATAGAAGCAGAGGACACAGAATGTTCTAGGCCCAGAGACCTTTGGCAGGATGGGATGGAGCCTTGGGGGTGGATAATAAAGTTGAACTGTTCCTCCCCAAAATAAGTTAGAATCCTAATCCCTAGACTCTGTGCATGTGACCCCATTTGGAAACAGGGTCTCTGTTGCATTTGTGCCATTAGGGTGGGCTCTAATCCAGCACGATGTTTCTCTGCTCTGAAGCATCCATTTCTAGACACTAACTCTGGGGAAGCAGACAGGGTGGGGGTGGGGGGCACAGAGAGCTGTGTGCAGAATGCAGATGTACAGGCACAGAGATGCAGACACAGGAGGAGGCCACAGAAGATGGAAGTAATACATCTATGGACCCAAGAACACCAAAGCCCGCCTGCAGGGACATAGCAGAAACCACACGGGGCTGGGAAGGAGCTAAACTGTGACTCTGTGCCAGCACTGTGACTCTGGACTCGAAGCTTGCAGAGCTCATGGCTTTGCCTTCAGTCTCTGGCTGCCAGAGCTGCAGGAAGCAGAGAGTCTGAGAAGCCAGCTTGGTTGGGTGGAAACGATGCTGTGGGCTACATACTGGAAGCTCCTCCTGAGAGAGGCAAGGTGGTCCCACTGGTTCCTGCACCCTACTTGAATCGAGAGGTACTAGAACACAGACCAGAGGGACCCTCCACCGAAGCCCTGCCTACCTGCGTCTCCAGGTCGGTCACCTCCAAGTTCAGCTTATTCAGGTGCTTGTTCACAAATGTGATGAGAGACTATCAAAGCAGAGAAGCAAAGGCCATATCAGCAACCTTCTGCAGAATTCCCCCAGCACCCATCATGGTGGACTGAGACCCTCCAGACCCTCCTCTGGTGGCTAAAACAAAAAGATACCACACTCTTAAGCCAGGCCTAGTCTTAACGGCACAGTGCCAACAGGGATCAAGCTGTACATTCAGTCTGGTCTACAAGACCCTATTATGAAAGAGCCACGCCATGCCACACATCGCTGAGGGCGGCCTCAACATACAAGGTAAATCTTAGAAATTCCAAACACCTTTCACCTCCATCTCAGCCTGCCTTGGGTCTGCAGAGAGTCTAGACAGAGTCTACACAGGTCCCATGAAGGATGGCGATGGAGGCTGGGGCGTGGGGGGGGGGATATCTACCTTCTTCACAAGGTTGAGCTTGTCCGGTGCATGGTCGAAAAGTGTGTCGAAGGCATCCCGCTCTGCCACGACATGCAAGAGAGAACACAGAGGGGAGTTCTAGAGAGGACTCTGCTGCCCTTGGTTCTGGAAACAGCCACCCTGACCCCTCGGGATGTTCTGCCTGGGGCTTCCAGCCTATTCTATCCGTCTAGTTTCTGCCAGAGCAGAGGAACCTGAAGACTGGCATTGCCCAAGTGTGAGTAAGACTGGGATCACGATCTGGTTTATGAACCAAGGGTGCGTGGGGTTTTCCCAAACTCTTTTAACTATCTGTGAATCTTTGGGCATGGAATACCAGGTCACACATGGACACCTACACACTTCCACTGAGCTCCTGAAGCATCCTTGTCTCTCCTAAGATCTATCACTGTCTGTGAATCCCACCACTTCTC
Source organism: Ondatra zibethicus (assembly GCA_004026605.1). Lineage (NCBI taxonomy): Eukaryota > Metazoa > Chordata > Mammalia > Rodentia > Cricetidae > Ondatra > Ondatra zibethicus. The sequence goes on along the minus strand of PVIU01002691.1, from coordinate 15,439 downwards.
CACTTGGCCAGGTCTGCTGTCCCCATGTCTCCCCTTCCCTGGGGATGGCCACAGCTTCCAGGGCAACTGGCCTCTTCTCCCTCAGCATCCAGACTCTAAAAGTGCAATGGGATGTCCTCTCACCCTCTTATCACTCCGAGACTGTGGTCCATCCTCTCTTCCCAGGCTCTACAAAACAGCCTCTCTGCAGCCTGAGGTACAGCCCTGTACAGGGCCTTTAATACAGCCTCATTGCCCCCAGGTTGCTCTCCAAGGTCGCTTCCTCTGAAGGACTCTACAGGAAGGCATCTGAGCCCTTGGTGTCCTCTACAGGATACCTGCAGGCAGCCTATTCCTCCCTGAGGACCCCAACACCTCTCTCTTCCCTGGTGAACCACAACCTGTTCTGTCACATGTACAAGCTGCCACCCCAATCAGCACAGAAGTCCCCATCCTTCGCTACTTGATTAAGGCCACCGGTGGACAGAAGCCTTGCAAAATTAGAATATGAAAAAAAAAAAACCAAGTTGGCAAAGACGAAAACCTGGAACCCTGAAACTCCTCCCTTCTCACAAATGAACACCCCCCCCCAGTCCACCAAAGCTGACAAAGAAAAAAATTATTTTTTCTTAATCTGAAAATCTGCATGTGCCTCTGGCTCAGGACCCAAGCACTCCAAAGTGTCTGTGGGTGGCCTGGGGCTCATTGTAACACTGTGGCACACCCCTGGGGGCAGATGGAAGATGCTAGTGAGAGATGATGACACATGAATTTGTGTGAACTACATGTGACAAACAGAGCACTCGGAAAAGCCTACTCTATGCAAATGAACCAAAATATCCTTGCTATGCAAATGAGGGGAAAAGCCGCTCTAAGGTAACAGGAAGCCCAGCTCTGCAAGCTGGGGGCCTTACTTCCTCCCTTGGAAGTGGATCGTTCCTTTGGAAACCTGCAGCTCTGGCTACAACTCTGTGTCTCTCTGTCCTTTGTTCAGGGACAGGAGAACCCCGGAACCCCTCCAGAGGTGCCCTCTGAACCTTTATATCTGCCAGTATTTGAAAGAAGTAGGAGACACAAGTCTTCAGGATAGGTGACTGCAGCCCAGGTCAAAGAAGAAGCCTGGGGGCTCCGGGGCCAACAGAGCCCTGCAGAGGGAGGGGAAGCCCTGGAAAGGACCTAGGTCCTGACCTCTGTCTTCCTGATTCTTGGGGCATTGTATGCTACTGGGACTGAGCCAGCAGAGAGGCCATCCACTCCCAGCTCCACCATGGAGTCCCAGTGGGAAGGGGTGCACAGGGAGCCTTCTACCACCTTGGGGTGGGGACACTGAGGAGGAAGGAAGGAAGAGAATGAAGAAGGCTGGGGTGAGCTGAAAAAGCCAGTACTCCTAAGAGAAGATCCAGTCAGGTAGTTTAGAGGAGGCCTCCTACCCACCTAGCCCCAAGAGGAAAGTGCCAGAGATTCAGGCCAGGGTAGGGTCTGGAGACATCTCCATCCAACCTGGGCCCTTGTTGTAAGCCTTGGGGAAGGGGAGAGGCTAAATGAAGAGAAGGAACCCTGTGTGTGTGCTCATGTGTGCATGCTGGAACATGCGTGCCTGTTGGGGGAAGGGAGGCAGCTCCTTCCCCTCAGAGTCCGTGGGGACAAAAAGCTACCCTCAGTTAGCGCCAGCTGTCACTCTCTTCCACAATCAGCTAAGTCAGATTATCCCCCGGAAAACAATCTGTAAAGGGGCAAAAGGAGCTTAGTCCTCATGAAGCAGGCAGCCCTGTAAAGCAGCTTAGGCTAAGCCCCAGGAGCCAAGACGCTTGACGTCACTGGTTTATTTAGCCGGGCCACTGCTGGGCTGGCAGAGTGCTATGTGGGCGGCTGCTGGGCGCCTCCCACACTGGCTGCTCACCTGGGCCTAGAGGACACATCAGAGTGTGTCCTGTGGCCAGGAGGGACCAAGGGCTCTAAACAGGGTTTGGGGGGACAGGGCAGAGCTGGGTTCATATTCCCACTATGTGATATGAAAGCCCACAGACTTCAGGCCACTTCCGTAGCCAAAGGGTTTCCTCCTTTGTAAGTAGAAACAACCCAGTCCGTCACCCCACCATCCTTGTGAGTATCAAGAGCTGGGAGGTGGCCCGGGGACAAATCCATCCTCAGGCATGTCTGGGTCTCCACAATTTCCCTCTTGTGCTGGGGAAGTTACTAGTTGGGAAGGGCACAGACAGAAGGGTCCCTGATCTGCCCGGAGCCTCGCTCAGTCTCCTTCAGGCTAAAGATTCTCCCCAATCCACATTTCTGAGTCCCCTTGAAAGCAATGACTAAGGCCACAGTGAGTCACACATCCACCAAGTGTCAGGTACCCAGGACAGGGTTGGGGGTTCCTATTTCTCTGTCCTATGGCCCCTGCTCATAACGCTCAGCTTCTGAGCTTTGACCAACTCTGTCAGACTGGTCTCTGGTGGCACCCAAGTGTGTACCTGTGGACCAGAGGTCGGAGTAATGGAGAGATGGAGGAAAGGGCCTCGAGGTTCAAGCCAGGTTTGCTGGAGCGATCAGAAGGGGAAGGGCATGCCAGCCAGAGTGAACAAACCATACAAGGAGAAACTTCAAAAGCCTGGAGCTGATTTAAGGCCGAGTGGCCCAGAAGGGAGGCTGACAGGAGCTATGTGGCTCAGTGTGACATCCTGGGTGCCCAGTGACCAGGGGTGTGAACCCCAGGTCAGAGTTTTAGCATGGGTTCTAATGGAGTGGGGAAGGGGAGAGACCGAGTCACAGCAAACTGAGCGTGGGATGAGGGAGCCGCTTCCGTTTCTCGCCCATCCCGTTCTGACAGCATCAGAAAGGGCTCCTGAGTGGGGGAACTGGGGAGGAAGGGCCACCAGCTAGAGAAAAGGCAACTGGCAAAGCCGTTGCTATGGAGACCAGGCTCTAACCTCCCAGCTCCCAGGAGACTTGTTTCCAGGGAAAGGAGAAACCTGCTCCCACCTCGGCCAGGACAAGACAATGATGGGAAGTGGCTGGGCACCCCTTTTTCTGCTGGAAAGATGGAAGAGGGACCAGAGGGGAGCTGCTCCACCTGCCTGCAGCACTTGAAGGCCAAGCAGGCTGAGGGGACTGGTTCCAGCAAGGCTGAGGGGACTGGTTCCAGCAAGGCTGAGGGGACTGGTTCCAGCAAGGCTGAGGGGACTGGTTCCAGCAAGGCAAAGGGGACTGGTTCCAGCAAGGCTCAGCCTAGGAATGTCAGCATGCTGTCAGGGACCCTCCTCACTAGACACAGGGTTTAGGGAGGGCCGCTGAGATCGTGCAGCCTGCGGGTGAGTGACTGCCTTACAAAGGAAGAGGCATTGGGAGTGACTACAAACTATCCTGGGGCAAGGGAACACACACCAACACTGAGGCTCCTGGGAGTAGGGCTGATGATTATAGACGCAAAGAAGACAACCTGAGAGTAGAGGACCAGTGTATGCTGGTTGGTGGCAGGGGATCCCTGGTGAGGGACAGCCAAACCAGTGCCAATGCGGGAGGGAGCCATGGGGTAATTGAGCAGGAGGGCAGCTCAGCAGGAGAGCAATGGAATTGAGGAAGCCACAAGGTGAAGCCTAAATACTCAGGAGGTTAAAAAAAAAAAAACCAAAGAGGCCACGGGGGATGTGATGTCTGGACATCTTTAGAGGGGCTGTGGACAGTAAACAGATATGACAGGGGTGTTTGGGGACCTTCCTCTCCAGCCGTGTACAAAGAAGTCGAGGGCTCAGTGGAAACCCACATGGCAGAGGGCACTGTGGTAGCAATGTAGTAGTGTGACAAGACCCTGGCAGGGCACTGAAGCCAGATGTGCCCAGAAATCTTGTGTAAAAACTCCCCACCAAGAGGATGCCTGGGAGCCCAGGGACTCACTGCACCGAAGCTAAGGCTGTCAGACGTGTAACTAGGAGACCTCTTTGCGTCAGCAGAAGCACAAGGCGGGGGCGAAACTAATTGCCTGTCACTAGCTAATAGCCTGTTTCATCTTACGCCAGAGCATGTGAGAAGTGAAGTCAGTACAGCCTCCGAGGCTTCTTATGGCCTCGGATGTCCCCAGCACTGCGGCTGAGTCCTGGTGCACCTGGCTTTCCCCTTGGGAGCCACGCCCTGTGTGCCTTGCCAGGTGTTCTTCCCAGCTGCCAGGACTCCCAAAGGTACGGGCAGGGCCCAGGCTCCCCTCCCCACAACCAAACCAACTCTTTTCAAATCCTCTGAACCTGAAACAGGGCCAACCCAAACACAGAAGTGACAGCTCCACACTCAGAGACACGCTCAGGCTCCCTCATTTGTCATCTTCCCACCTCTGGCCTCTGCGATAGGGAGAGCATGGCTGGAAACCAGCCTGCACCTGGATACCACCAGGGGTCCTGTGTAGACCCATGTCTGCCTCCACCCTGCCTCTCCTTCACAGACTGGATAGAGGCTCCCTTCTGCTTCCTTTATTTGGGTTTAATAACAATAACATTACAGACTAGGAAAGAAACGGGAGAGTTGAGATACTTTCTCAAAATGTTGAAACGCCTGTGGATTCTCCAAGCAGCCAAAGCACCTGTCCATTGGAGAAGGCTCAGGGCCACATGGCTGCAGCTTTCTCTCAGACTTAAGACCCTTCCAGGCCATCAGAGCTGGGTCTGCCCCCCACAGGGGTGACTCACATCCTTAGACCCTCCAGATTAGAGAAGGGCGCTCTGTGGGGTTGTGGAGGAGGCATCTGAACCCCAACGATTCCCCAGGGTCAGGCACACATCTGGAAACGAGCTGGGAGCTTCTAGCTGGCTTCTGTTTTTTTCTCCCTTCCTTGCTGACTGGAGAGCACCATTGTGGCCGAGGACTTTCTGTTTTGAACTGCCCATATCAGCCTCCCTCCCTAAGCCTGGAGCCAGGCTTCTGCTTCCCAGGGTTTAAATGCTGCCCCCCCACAGGTTTTTGGTTCCTTTGTCTGCCCTCTCTTGCCCAGGGGACAAGGTCAGGTGAGTGGGTAATCACCTCCTTTTCTCCCTCCCTCCCTAAAGGTAAGCTAGAGACATTCTCCAGGCTGGCCCTCCTCCCTCCCTGCAACCTCACCCCTCCTGCCCAAGTTCACAAGCATGACCTTGAGAAGCCCAGAGCTTTCGGGGCTGGGCCCTGCGTGCCCACATGTCTAGCATGTCCCATCCCAAACCAGGGTACTTACCAAACCGGCCCATCATGATCCTGGAAACAAGAACAAAGAGTCAGATGGTCGCTTGGACCAAGTCTTAAGAAGGGGACAGGTAGAGCCAACCAGCCCCCAGCCCCCAGCCCCAGGGCCCCCTGGTGAGGGACATGTACAAATGATTGGCATCAGCACATGAATGACAGCAAACTGCCCTCTTTCCTGACACAGTGACCACCCTGGTATGCCATTTGGAGGGGACAGACATAATGGATCATGGGACATAGGAGTATATTGATCCTGGTCAAATTGTCCCACAGCCATGCCCATCAGATAGAGCAGTGTTTCTCAGTCTGTGAGTTGTGTCCCCTTCGGGGGCTCCAATGATCCTTTCCCAGGTTCACCTATCAGACATTTTGCATATCAGATACTAACGATTCCTAACAGCAGCTAAATTGCAGTTGTGCAGTAGCAATGAAATAATTTTATGGTGGGGGTCACCACAACATGGGGAACTGTATTAAAGAGTCACAGCATTAGGAAGGGTGAGAAGCACTGGGCTAGAGGGTGGAGTACGGAAGGAGTCTGGAACTTTGGGCTAGAAAAGCCATTTGCTTAAAGATAATGAGCTGTTGTGAGAACTTGAAAAATAATGCTGGAGAACCTCGCTGGTGAAGTTTTGGGGGGAATTTTGAGAGTCCCTCAAAAACTCCATGGGGCTTTTTTATTTTTACTTTTTGCTGCTCTGCCTGTATGTACATCTGTGTGGAGGTGCTGGATCCATGACCTCGGCCTCAGTGTCTACCTCCAGGTTCCCTCCTTGAGTTCCCCGCCCTGACTTCTCTCAGTGGTGAGACTACAGCTGGAAACTGGAGTAAACCATTTCCTCCCTCAGGTGCCTTTGGTCATGGTGTTTATCACAACCATGGAAAGTAAACTAAGATAGTTTGGCTGCAGCTAACCCAGCCACCATGAGTCATGGTCCTGGAGCCAACTTCCAGCTGGCCCCTTCCTGAAGCTAAGAGATGCATTCAGTCCCTAGGCAGCAACCTCTAGGGCAAGGGCTTGGGTTCCATCTCATTAAATACTTACTGGAAGACTATGTGCAGGAAATAAAGACACAGAACAAAACACCCTGAACCTGGACCTGGCAAGAGTTTCTCCTCCAGAGCTCAGATCTGGTAACAAGGAAGATTGTGAAAAACTACGGGAATGGTAAGGCCATTCACTTCTGCTTAGCTGGTAAGCTGGAAGGGCTTCCTGGAAGGAGAGCCCTCTGGGAAAGTGTTAACAATGTGCCTGGTGTAGTATGCATAACTTTGATCCCAGGCAGAGGCAGGCAGATTTCTGTGAGTGCAAAGCCATCTTGGTCCACATAGTTAAGACCCTTTTTTAAGACCCTTTCTTAAAAAAACAAACAAACAAACAAACAACAACAACAACAACAAAAACACTAACCTCGGGCCTGCATCCCCAAAGGTATGTGCAGCAGAGAAGACACAGACAGGATATAGCCAGAAGTGGGCAAGAGGGATGCTGATGGCCCATTGTAGTTTTGGCAGGCACCTGATGCTCTACAGGGATCCATCAGAGCCGCTGTGGCCACAAGGATGGGGTGGAGGTGGACAAGAAAGAGTAAACTCCAGGTTGGACAAGAGGATGACAGCAGATAAGGGACTAAAGAAATCTCAGTTCCTCCCTTGGCTACGTAGAAGAGTCTGGCATCCAGCAGAAATGGCTCAACGGAAGTGTCCCCATCCCTGACTCAGGATGCTCCTGCCCCTGAAAACACCACAATGGGCACAGAACTTCCCAAGTCCTCCCTCTGTGTCTGATCTTACTTCTACCCAGCTGTCTCCTTGTCAGCCCTGGAACAGGTGAACTGTGTCCTCCACCTGCCCTGCTCTTCCATGACCAGCTCTGGCGGGCACACAGCAGGCCTCTGGAGTGCTGGCACCCTCGGATATAGATACCACAGGACCCATCATACAGCAAGGTTAACAAAACTACCTGGCTGAGTCCATTCACATGGCTCATGTGAGGAAAATAACATGACTCAGGGGTGGTATCTCGAGTGAGGCCACCAAGCCCCCACCCCGCTGTGCATTCCCTGAACTCACCCTTCTGCAGCCACAGACCCACGGTGATGGCACAACACACTTACACTGACATCCCCCTCCCCCAGCTCTCTGCCCTTCCCTGAGGGCTGCGGGAAGCAGGACAGAACACACACACAGCACAGGGCACACTGCCATAACTTTGACTTCTCTGGCAGCCCACTCACCATGCCTGAGTGGATTCCGCGCCAGTCAGCTGCTGAAAGGCTATAGACACACAGCCGTAGCATCTCCGTGAATGGAGCTGGTGAGCTAGCTGACACCATCGAGGTTTTAAATATTGAAACAGGTTTAGTCAGGAGGGGCAAAAGCAGTGAGTGCCTAGGATCTGCCATGGGCGCTGTGGGACCACACACATAATGCACTATCTGGTTTGTTATTAGGGTGTAGTTCCTCTAGGCTTTTAAAAATTCTGGCTTTCTCAAAGAGACCAGAAGACTCAACAGTGTCCCCCATAGGTCAATTCTGACTGATCACATGGCTCCTCCCTCTAAAGGAGCAACTGGTGATTGACAGATGAAGATTAGGAAAGAAGCAGGACACGACAGGCTCCATGGCCATCCTGAGCTAACACACCTGGTACCCATGACATTCTTTTAAATTTGGGGGTGAAGGGTTGAGACAGGGTTTCTATATGTAGCCCTGGCTGTCCTGGAACTAGCTCTGTAGACCAGGCTGGCCTCAAATTCACAGAGATCCACCTGCCTCTGCCTTCTGAGTGCTGGAATTCAAGGTGTATGTCACCACCGCCTGGCTTAATTTTTTTTAATTGTATGTAATGTATGTGCACACACGCACTTGTGTGCGGAGGGCAGAGACTGACTCATCACCTTGTTTTTTGAGGCAGGGTCTCTCACTGAACCCGGAGCTCACTGATTTGGCTAGACAGGCTGACCAATGGGCTCCAAAGATCCTCCTGTCTTCGCCAACCCAGTGATGGCATTACAGACATGCACTCCTGCATCTGAATGTTTTTTTAAAATGTAGGTATTGAGGATTAGTGTCTCACGTTCCCACAACAAGCACTTTGCTGACTGAACCCATCCCTTCGGTTCATCTTCTAAAATAAGGAATTAGCCTCTGATGGTAGAGACTGACATGGAAAGCCCAGAAGAAAATGTGTGAAGGAAGGAAGCACATGAAAAAAACCATACACTAAGACTAAAGAATATGGAGAAATACAGGCTCACCCAGGCCAGGGTCCCTGGCTGAAGCCAGAGTCGGGGCCTGGCTCGCATGGGGCATGGGACCCTGAGGGTCAGTTGACATGAGGTACAAAACCCTGAGGGGTAGTCGTCATCCACTTACTCTGTGGTCGTGGTCAGCTCCTCCGAGACATGGCTGGAGTGCAGAAGGCCTTCTCGCTTCTGAAAACCCCAAAGCAAGCAGATCAATGCATAGACCATAGGACAGGAATGGAATAGCGAGCACCTGTTGGCCTCATGGGAAGTCCCCTCACCCTGGGCAGGATGCCAGCCTAGAAAGGGTCGCATACCCAGTGCACGCTTCCTGCCCGGGCAGGTATACTCCGGGTGACCACAAGGGAGACCCTTTCAGTGCCTGTAACTGTCCCCAAATTGTTCACCATGGTGCCCTGGGGTATGGTTACTAAGGAAGGCTCAAGAGAAATGTCCCAGGCAGGACACACCAAATAATGCTCCTATTCTGCAGCTGGGATGGGGAACATGGGTAATCAGGGAGTTCACGAAGCATGCTGGGAAACACCAGAGGAAGAACATGTGAGCAACGGGCCATACAGAAGGTCCCAAACGTGTCTACCCAGGGCCTCAGAACTTGTTTTTTTCCTTGGTGGCTTCCAATACCAGTGAAAAGAGGCCATACAATAAGCAGTGATGAACTCTGAAGCTGGGGTGAGTGGCACTCTTGAAAACGAAAGAGCAGAACAAAGGACTACAGCCATGAACCTTGAACACTAAAGACCGCTGGCAGAAGCCGAACAGGGCCAAGAGGACTGCTTCCTGAAGCCAGCAGCGCTGGGAGAAGAAATCCACCTGCCATTTGAAGTCCCACTCACCTCCATTAGTGGTGCTTCACCCCAACAACCCTGGTAAGCACACAGAGGTGCCAGGAGGAGGGCAGAGGGGACGGTGGATGGCAGCCCAAATACAATGGGTCTCCCTGGCCCCTGCTTGAAGCTTCTGGAGGACAGAAATCTGTTCTAACCAGAAGCTCCTCGTGCTCCTCCTTGATCTGGCCTGCAGGGATTTTGTAGACTCGTTCTTATTAACAAGTAACGGCAACTGGTGACCTCAGCTTGGCTCACCCCCGGCCTTGCACCAACTGATACTCGCCAAATAAGACTCTAGGTGTTTGGTTCACCTATTTACATGCTAAGCATGAATGAGGTGCCTATTAGTTGCTGGGCATTAGGAAAGTCATTGGTAAACTTAGAGCTGGATAATTGAATGGTTAGCAACAACACCCAGAGTTTGTAGGGAAATCACGGCAACCCTGAGAAATCAAGAGGCAAAAGAAATTGAGAGCCCAATGCTTCCACTGCTGGGGGTAGCAAGGCTTGGGCATCATGCCTTCCAGCTGTGAAATGCCGCATGTCTCGCTTTGCCCTACCTCAAATAAGACAGTGGGTTACCCGAGCAAGCATATGGACAGCCCAGAGGACCTCAGGAGAGGCGGAAAGAAGTTCTGAGCAGGGCCTGGGGGGTGACTTCTGAGAAACTGCCATCCAGCTGGACCTCCTCACTGAGGTCTCTTCTACTTTGGGCTCTGTGCTAACAGATCAGGAACCCTGGTCAAGGCACAGCATGCTGGAAGGGACTTGCTGGAGGGGGGTCAGACTTTCCAAAAACCCAAGCTTGTCTTGGACCAACGTGTAAGACTGAAAGGAAATACTTGGACAGTGAGCCCGCTCAGCACTCTTGGGGCCTGGGGCTGACGTAGGTAGGTTTAGGAACCATTTTTCCCATGTGTCCTTGGGAAGCCTTTCCCTGCCTGCTGCCTGTGAGCCGGCAGCCAAGACTAGGGCCACAGGAATGGTCCCCCTGGGTCTGCGTCACTCTCGCTGACCACAAACATCCTGATTGGGAAGGAAGAAAGGAGAAATGGCAGGTGACCTTCACTTAATATCAGAAAGGGCCTTCCCAGCAGGGTACAACTAAGCTCCCAGGGTAGAAGAGAGGTCAGTATGGCTTCAGAAAACACAGGCTCAGCCAGGTTGTCATGGACCACAGACCACAGAACAGATAAGTTAAAAATTCAGAGAACAGAGTAAAACTGAGCGTCTCCAGTAACATAAACACCAGTGACACACAGGTCCCAACTGTGACCTCAGACCTTTGGCAGACACAGTGGCTCTTCCAGGCCACATGGGATTTCCTCACTCAGGGTTCCCACAAATTCAGGCATATGCCCGGCACCCAGTAGGTATTTAATACGTTGAAGTCACACACAGGAACCAAGTCAGGCCAGCATCTGTGTGCTTGAATGCTAAAGCCCAGGACAGCACGCATGGCAAATCCACGCCTGGCCCCATTACCAGGACCCCAGGTCCTGGCTCACTTCTCTAAGTAAATCAAGAGAAATGAACCTAAAAAAAGAGATAATGGAGAATGATGGCTTATAATACGGAGCAAATGTGGAGAGCCTTTAATTTGGGTGTCTATTTCGCTCTGCCGGTCGCAGCCTCCTCCAGTGTGTAATAAGCACATTCAAGGGGATTGGATTCCGACTCGGTGGCTTTGGAGAGAAATGAGCGTTCTTTTCAGAAATCTGGGAAATTAAACCTCAACACCCGTGTGCCACTCTTCAAATCAACGCCATTGTTCCTGCTCCAATCATTTCTCAAAGAGCCAGGGTGAGATATGCATTTTATCAAGAGGGAAAAATACAAGGTAGCCTCTTGGGCTGGGGGAAAGGGCTGGAAAACTACAAGAAGAAAAAAAGGCATCTCGTCTCGCCAGCAGAGAGACGGGCGAAGAGACGGCCCAGCGTACTCACCCGGACGACCACCACCTGCACGGTGACATGCTCGGGAAGGTGGATGGGGGCCCTGAAGTGCATGGCCAGGGAGACGAGGAGGTGAAGAATGGACACCAGGTTCTTCCCATGGATAGCTTTGGATGGAGAGAGAAGAAAGAGCGGCCTCAGGTCAGATGCTGTACAGAGTAGGGGACCATCTCGAGGGTAGGTCTCAAGGAGACCGAGACCGCTGGGGGAGGACAAAAGGACCTCAGATAGGGAGGCCCCAGAGGGCTTCTGCCTGCTTCTGCCTGGCTTCTCTTTATTCTTTCTTGTTGGCTCAAGACCACTTGACAACCATGTTCTTTTTATTTTATTTTTCATTTTTTTTGGCAGGGTCTCACTATGTAGTCCTGGCTGGCCTAGGACAGCTGGCCTCAAACACGCAATGATCCACCTGCCTCAGCTTTCTGAGCACTAAGATTAAAGGTGTGTGTCACTGTGCCTTGTCCTGGCAGTGACTTTTAAAAGCATTGTGTTCTTTAAAGCAGAGAATTGCAGGCTGCAGGGAGAAGGGGCAGGTCATAGCCACATACACCACAAGAACACATGTCATTATCATCGGCACTAGGCAAACTTCTGCCACTATACGATCAGCTGTCCCCATGCGGGTGATTGACAAGGGTAGGGGCTGTTCTGGGTCCCAGTTGGTCCTGACTGCCTGCCCTGGCTCTCGCTGAATATATAGTTTCAGGCCAGGTTATAGCGAATCTGTGGAGGGGTTTTTAGCTCTCAAGGCACCTCCTACCCATAGCCCCAGTACCTGAGTTAGAAGGATAGGTCTACCCAAAGTCATGCCAAGAAACCAGGGGCAGGGTCAACCCCGTACCCACAGCCAAGATCTATGTAGGCCACAGAGCCCTGGCGCTGAAGGGTAGGCTTTGGGATGATGCCACATCACACCTGCCTTGCAAGGAGCCGGAGAAGGTGGGGACATGGGCAGGACAGAAGCCTTCAGCTTTTTGAGCCAGCTCTGGGCTAAGAACTATGAGGCCACAAACCCCTCAAATCAGCTGACATGTGACATTCCTGAGCTAGCAATGGGCTCCTTGGCACCTGCCTCAGTAAGCCACCCCTACATGGGTTCACTTTGTGCCACTACACTGGGTGTTTGGTGTCAAGTCCCAACAAAAAATTCTTGGATCAGGCATATAAACCCACAATTCAGAAAGTGGAGACAGGAGAGTAGGCCAGCTTGGATACATATTGAGTTCAAGGCTAGCCTGGGCTACATGAGACTCTTAAAAACAATACAAGGTCTTAGGAGACATCTCAGCCCATAAAATATTTGTCACACAAGCATGAGGACTCAAGTTGAAGTTTTAAAAAAGCCAACTGTGGTAGCCCATGCTAGTAATCCTGGCCCAGGGTAGTTGGGGACAGAAGGAGCCTGAGTTCACTGGCCAGCCAGCCCCACCTCACTGGTGGGCTGCAGGTCTCAGTGAGAGGCCCTACCTCAAAACAAACAAGGGGCATGGTTCCTAAGGAACGCTGTCTGAGGCCGACCACTGGCCTCCATACACGTGCACTCAAACCCACACAAAATAAACAAACAAACATATGAACAAATAAGAACCCTAGAGCTGAGACACGTTGAGGGTGGGGGAGTGTGTGTGTGTTTACGGAGGTGGGGAGGCAGAGCACTGGTGTGTGATTGTGCCCTTAGCTGTGTGTCTCCACCCTAGCGTCTCCACACCTTTCCTCTGCCACCTGGCCTCTGGCACAACAGGTCAAGAGGATACACTAGTTTTAACCACAAGGCCATAATGGAGTGATCGATGACAACACGGAAGGACAAAGGATGGTTCCTTCCAACACTCGGTCCCCACACAGGGGCCACTCACAGTCCACATTCCAGCGCAGCGGCCAGCCATGGGGCCGAAGCAGGTCTTGCACAGCCTCGAGGACCGTCTGCAACTTCTGCTTTTGCCCGATCTCAGACTGTGTCACCTCGGCCACATTCAGCTTGCAGTGCCCCAGCTTTTCTGTGGAGACAAGGACAAGGTCATGAGGCAGACCGTCCAAGCGGGAGGAGCTGGACCCACCCATGCCCTGGCTGGAGCAGGGACACCAGGCAGGGTCTGGTATCTTAGCCCAGATCCCTGGGACAGGGGTACCGTGCTGAGCCAGGAAGCTCTGGACTTGGGAGGCCATTTCTACTGCAAGAAAGTTACACGATAGCAAGTGAAGGGCAGCTAGGAATGAAGCAGGCGTTCGGGAGCAGCTTTTGTGCACGAAATGGAGACGACCCCTTCACGATGCAGCGGGGGGTCCAGTGTTGTTGTTGTGGTGGTCAGGCACCCGACACCACAGTGGAAGAGCAGAGCTGTTCAAATTTGTCCTCTGGCCTGCTGCCAGCTAGTACCCTCTAGGTATGCCTGGGAAGCTGCACCCATGAAATCACAACCACATGGCTGCCTCAATAAGACCTGACAATGACAATTCCAGTTGACGTGCCACAAAGCCCCACCCCAAGATGAAGAAGCACAGGCAATTAATGGCTGCCGGGGTGGGGCGGGAGGAGAACCTGTCTTCTCCAGGGACAGTGAGTCCCCTGGTTGATTATTCAATACCAAGTGGTCAGCCTAAAGGCACACATAGGAGCAGCACTGAATGCACACTCACTGAGCTGCAAATACACACACGTAAAATTAATAATTAAAGAAGAGGTCATGAACTTGAGAGGGAGTGGGGTGCAGGGGGAGAGCTGGAAAGGTGGCAATGGTGGAAACACAGGGCCTGTTTATAAAATTCTCAAAAACCCTTAAAAATTTATATTAAAAGCTAAAGTTTAAATTTATATTATAAATTATAATATAATTATAAATAAATTTATATTAAAAGCTGGATGTGGTGGCGCATGCCTTTAACACCAACACTCAAGAGGCAGAGGAAGAGTCTGTCAGGGTTACACAGTAAAATCTTGTCTCAAAAAAAAGAAAAAAGTTGTCATCTGATCTTTAGGCGCACATGCATTACCCCGCTCCCCACACACATACACACATCATACACTAGTGATAATAATAATTTAAAAATAAAAGTAAGAGGTGCGATAGGGGAGTGAGGAAGAAGACGTTCCTGGGTCGGCCTCAAAGGGTGGCTGCAGAGAGTGTGGGAAGGGGAGATGTCCCAGCAGAGTCCCAGACTGTGAATTTTGATAAACACAAGAAGAAAAGCTCAGCGAGGCTCCCCTGCATTCCCAGGCTCCTTCTCCCGTCTCTAATATTTTCACACCACAAGAAGTTTGATTGGAGATTTGCAGAGTTTGTGACTGTGTTATTTCTAAGAACAGGGAGGAAGCATGCTGGAGGAGCCTTGGCGAGAATTTGTCACATTCGCTCAGGATTCAATTACCTAGACGGAGACCCAGCTGCCTTCAATTTCCTTTGGGAATCGGGGAGGCAGCAGGTGAGAGCAGGTAGCCACAGATACAGCAGCCAGTGCTCCGGGGGCCCCCGCTGAAGGCAGGGAGCCCTGTTCCTTCCTAGTCTTTAATTCCAAGATGTGATATTTCCTGACAGGGCTCCTCTGCCAACTAGTGAAGGCCCAGACCCAGGGTGACCGGAGGCAATTTCCTGGAATGTAATTACCATGTCCTTAGCCAGGGATGCAGAGCTGCCATCAGCCACATTGCCACTGAGATCATGAACCCCGCTAAGGTCCCACAAAGTTCTGCCACACGCGTTTTCCTGTGCTCAGGACTTCAGTGTTCTTGCCCTCCGCCCCCAACTTCTAGCTCCTGCAGTTAAAATGGTCAGATCTTCTGCAGTCTGCGGGACAAGACGGCACACGACCGTCTATTACAACCTTCAATCACATGTTCTTTCAACAAACGGCTGCTGGGCACAGGTGCTGAAGACACGTGGACAAGAGAGGCCCTCAGTGGGGGGACAGACAGTGAATGTGAAAACCAAGAAAGACCATGGATGGACTGGTGTAGGAGGGTCCTTCTGTATTTGGGTTGCTTTTATTGGTTAATAAAGAATCTGCCAGGCTGGAGAGATGGCTCAGAGGTTAAGAGCACTGGCTACACTTCCAAAGGTCCTGAGTTCAATTCCCAGCAACCACATGGTGGCTCACAACCATCTGTAATGAGATATGGTGCCCTCTTCTGGCCTGCAGAGACATATGCAGGCAGAACACTGTGTACTTAATAAAAATAAATAAATTTTAAAAAAATTTAAAAAAAAATAAA